>LPNX010050880.1:253623-320906 GCA_001517045.1 Pseudotsuga menziesii
TTTGTTTGTGTGAAGTGGTTGTTCTTGGTGTTCGGTCCTTTGGGAGTACCCTGTGTACCCTAACATTATAGACACCTCCAAGAGCAGTATTCCAGGAAGAACTGTGTGGTAAAGCAAGAGGTGGTTCAGTCATGAGAACCCATGATGGATATGATGCTCAAGATTCTTACAAGCATGTAGGAGATGCCATGGGAGAAAATTTCCATAATGGAAATGATGACATAGAGTCTAATGGAAGGATATTCCAAGATACACCATCAGATGTTGCAGCCACCATCAGAATCTTGATTAAAGCCCAAGAAGAGCACCATCAGTTGAATGCTTCCATGTTGCAAAGTTTGATAGATTTGTAGAGAAAGATAGACTCTGGATGAGGTACAGTAAGACCAAAAGGTAGTAAGAGAAATAATAGGAGAAGGAGAAGGACTTCTAGGGGATCATTTGACTCTAAAGAATCCAGTGGGGATACAATATCATCTTCTTGTAAAAGGAAAAGAAGAAGACACCATAGGGATCGCTCTTGGGATGAATTTAAGAAATCTAAACCTCCTACATTTGATGGTGAGATAAAGACTGGACAAGAGGCCGAAGCTTGGCTTCTTGGGATAAAGAAGCACTTCCAAGAGCAAGATTATTTGGGAAACATGAAGGCAAGAGTTTCCATATTCAATCTGAATGGAAGAGTATCCATTTAGTGGGAACACTTCAAGCAATTAAAGAGGATCAGTGAAAGGAGACTAAAGTGGAAATAGTTCAAGAAGTATTTCAGGGAAAAATACCTCTCTGACAGGTATTATGATGACAAGATTAAGGAGTTCCATGAGCTGAGATTGGGACAGCATGGATGAATATGCAAATAATTTCTTGGAATTGTTGAGGTATGTCTGGTACATCAGAGATGAAAAAGTGAAGGTCTAGCGGTTTCTAAGTGGATTTCCTCAAGCTGACAAAGATAGAATTGATTTTTATGAACTGATAAATCTTGAATAATCCATAAGGAAGGCTAAATATTGCTATGAGAAAAGCAGAGGTAAACTTGACTACCATAAGGCATGGAAGGACAAGAATAACGAGAAGTTTGACCAAAGGAGGAAAGGTTTCAAACCTTCTAGATTCAGGAATCAACAAAAGTAGCCATCCCAAGCTGCGAGTAATCCAGTTGGAGTGATAGGTGGAAAGTCTAAAGATCCACAACAGAATAAAGGTCCACTAAAATGTTGGAAATGTGAAGGGCCCCACTTGTGCAGATATTGTCCAATTGAGAATGAAAGTGCAAGGCCAGATTATAACATTCAAGAAGTAGAGACAGTGGGACAAGTAGTAAGAGCAGTCCCTAGAATTTATGTAGCACTGGAGGACTTCCAGGCATATCACTAGTCAACTATGGTTGAAGTTGCAAGTAATATTGTTGAACAATCTATTTCTATTTTGATTAACCCCGATTCTACTCATAGTTACCTCACTCCTAGAGTAGTGTATATTTGTGGTTTTAAGAAGGTAGAGGATAGAAAATGTTGGTTAGTTCATCTAGCCACTGAGACTAAGAGAAAGGTCAGTGAAGTGGTAGAGAAATGTCCATTGGCCATGAATGGATTGATCAATTGTGTAGATCTGAATGTTCTACCACTTGGTTCCTATGATGTTCTTATTGGAATGGATTGGTTGGAAGCTCATAGAATGAATCTTGACTGTTACAACAAGACTTTTGAATGCATGGATGAAGAAGGAAACCCAGTAGTTGGGAAGGGTATTCCAAAGGTAATTTCAGTAAGATAGGTTTCAGCAATGCAGTTGAAGAAGTTCTATAGGAAAGGTTTCCAGTTGTATGCAGCTCATATTTTGGAACCAACAGGAGATGAAAATCCTAGGTTGGAAGACTATCAAGTGTTACAGGAATTCAAGGATGTATTTCCTGATGAGATTCCAGGGCTTCCTCCAAAGAGGGACATTGATTTCACAATTGAAGTTGTGCTAGGAGCAGCACCAGTGTTCAAGACACCCTACAATATGACTACACCGAAGATGCGAGAGTTGAAGATGCAACTGAAAGAGTTGTTGGAAAAAAAGTATATCCGACCAAGTGTGTATCCTTGGAAAGCACTGGTTATGTTTGTAAAGAAGAAAGATGGTACACTCAGGTTATGTATTGATTACAGACGATTGAACAAGGTCACTATGAAGAATAAATATCATTTGCCTAAGATTGATGACCTCTTTGATCAAATGAGAGGAGCAAATGTACTTTTCAAGATTGACTTGAGGTCTAGTTACCATCAGGTAAGAATCAAGGATGAAGAAATTCATAAGACAGCCTTCAGAACAAGGTATGGACATTATAAGTTTGTAGTAGTACCATTTGGTCTCACAAATGCACCAGCTACATTCATGTGCCTTATGAATTATGTCTTCAGCATATATTTGGACACATTTGTTTTTGTTTTCCTTGATGACATTCTTGTGTATTCTAAGAATGAGGAAGAGCATGTAGAGCATTTGAGATTGCCATTGCAATTGCTCAAGGAGCATCGGTTGTATGCAAAACTGAGCAAGTGTGAGTTTTATAGAGATAGAATTCAGTATTTGGGTCACATTATCTCAGAAGAGGGTATATCAGTGGACCATGAGAAGATTGAAGCCATTATGAATTGGACTACCCCAAGAAATGTGATGGATGTAATATCTTTTATGGGACTTCCAGGATACTACAGGAGATTCATTAAAGGATTTTCCAAGGTTGCACATGCCATCACTTCTTTGAAAAAGAAGGGGATAAAGTTCGAATGGACTTTGAACTATGAAGAAAGCTTCGAGTGGTTGAAGAATATTCTCATCAGTGCACTAGTGTTGAAGGTTGCAGATCGAGAGAAAGATTTTGTGGTATGTACCGATGCATGCAGAAAAGGGCTTGGAGGAGTCCTTATGTAGGACAACCACGTGATATGTTATGAGTCAATAAAGCTTAAATAACATGAAAGAACTATCCCACTCATGATCTACAGCTTGCAGCCATAGTACATGCTCTCAAGATGTGGAGGCATTACTTGATGGGTAGAAGATTTGAGCTCAGAACAGACCATTATGGTCTGAAGTATTTGTTTGATCAACCTACTCTGAATGCTAGACAAGCAAGATGGTTGGAGTTTTTATGTGAGTTTGATTTTTAAATGAAGCACACAAAGGGGAAAGAAAAGAAGGTAGCTGATGCACTCAGCAGGAAGGTGCAGGAAATGCATGTTGAATCTCTTAGTATTTGCCAATCAGATTTGAGGCAGTAGATTGGTAATCATACTATTGGGGATGAATTGTATGAGTAGGTAAAAGAAAAATTTTAGCAGCAAAGTCTTCAGAAGAGATATGACGGATATAAATTGGAAGAAGATGGACTTCTTACTTATAAAGGGAGAATTTATATTCCAAATGTAGCAGATTTGAGGAGAGTTGTTATGGATGAAATCCATCAAGCTTCGTAATCTAGTCACCCAAGATATCAGAAGAGAATCGCTACAGCTAGAAAGTAATACTTTTGGCCAGGAATGAAAAATGACATGGTTGAATACATTTCAAGGTGCATAAAATGTCAAGAGGTAAAGGTTGAGAATCAACATCTAGCAGGCTTGTTGCAGACTTTTCGAGTTTCGGAATCGAAATGGGAAGTTATTTCCATGGATTTTATTACAGGATTGCTGATGACTTGGAGACAACATGATTCCATCATGGTTGTGGTAGACAAGTTTATGAAGGAAGCACATTTTATACCAGTGAAGTCTATGCTAAGACTGATGACATTGCAAAGATATTCATGAAGGATATTTTCAAATTGCATGTATTACCGAAAGCAATAGTCTCTGACTGAGATGTCAAGTTCACTTCCAATTTTTGGAAGGGGTTGTTTGTATATTTGGGACAAAGCTAAAATTCAGCACTACATACCATCCTCAGATAGATGGCTAGACAGAAGGAGTTAATCAGGTGCTTGAAGACATGCTTCGCATGTACGCGATGGACAAACCAACCAAGTGGGAAGATTACTTACACTTGGTAGAGTTTTCTTATAACAATGGACAACAGGAATCCTTCAAGATGAGTCCGTATAAATCCTTGTATGGAAGAAGGTGTAGGACACCAATGACTTGGGATAATCCAATGAACATGGTTTTGCTTGGACCAGAATTGATTAAGGAAATGGAGCAAGAGGTTGTAAATATCAGACAAAATCTGAAAGTAGCACAGGACAAATAGAAAAGCTATGCCAATAAGCATAGGATGAATAGAGAGTTCAGTGTTGGGGATCATGTCTACCTCATATTGAGGGAAAAGAAGATTTCCTTGAAGCTTGGAAGTTGTGCCAAGCTGTCACCAAGATATTGTGGGCCATTTGAAGTGCTTGAAAGAATAGGGCATGTTGCATATAGCCTTGCATTGCCTGCTAGTACTAGAGCTCATAATTTTTTTCATGTTTTTTTACTTAATAAATATGCACATGATTCTAACCATGTGATAAATTGGGATATGATTCAGGTGGAACCTGAGGGAGAGTTCAAAATCGAGCCAATGTGCATCCTTGACAGGAAGGTCACAATTCTTTGAAACTGGGCCATAGGGCAGGTAAAGGTGCAATGGGAGCACTATGGACCTAAAGAGGCTACGTGTAAGCTAGAGGATTCCATGCGATTGGCACATCCATTTTTGTTCAATTCCGCAGAGCACTGAGGCGGTACCAGTGTAGCATTTTGTTAAAATTTTGTAAAGAACTGAGGAAAATGCTATTGAAGGGGTAGGGGAATGTAACACCCTAGTTTTGACCCCAATGCATTAAATATACATGATACATATATATTGTAAATAATCATGGTGTAGAACTAAAGGCAAATGCTCCACCATTGATTTGATTGTGTTATGTTTTGGATTGGAATCATTGTCGATAGTATATCGGGATATACGACACATATTAACATTGTGGAATCATTTAATTATGCATTTTAATCAAATAAACCCAACTAGATATGTTCACTACAACCATATTGAAAAGGGCATGATTTCCTAAGTTTAAGGGGGGGATTGCTAAACTTGGACCCCATGGGGAAAAGTCATGTGTGAGCCACTTAAACCCCTGTTTTAGTAGGGGGCAGTTAATGCTGGGTAGTGGTGGGTAGCAAGATTTCCCCCACGCACCCTCCACCAGTTGGTTCAGTCACACACATGACTAGGGAGTGGTTTCCTCATGCGCTGCTCGATATACTAACCGTTTTTGTTCTTTCCAATTTCTCCATCACCGATGGTTCATTGTTCCTCACACCAAGCTGAGTTAAAATAATCCACGATCCATTTATTGGGGGTTATTTCTCCCTTTTCTCTCTGAATTCTAGTACGTGGATCGTTTCTTCCTCCCGTTCACGCAGGGGATCATTTTTTCCCTTTCCCCATTGTCAGACTGTGTGACGTTCTATTACTCCATCGTTGAATCGTGGCTGTGATTTCATCCACATTTTGGTTGGATGTGTTTTTCCCTTGCATTTTGGGTTGCTATAGGTTGCTATGGAATCCTTTTGGCCATGATAGGGCCAAGAACGATTCAGGGATTTGTTTTCCCCTATCAAAGTTAATTACTTGTTTATTGCATGCACACAGTGGTTGTTATTCGAACCGCATTGGAGTGGTGATGAGGGCCTGAGTGCTTGAAAAACCTGGTGTGTTTGGGAACCACACAGACAAATCTAATCGGTTTGGTTTCTTCTCCACAACCCCTGAATAGCACTAGAAGGGAGACCAAGGCTTGAAGAACTGAGTTGTAGACAAAGGACTGATTTTCGTGTGTTGGGTGTGTGTGGGTGTCCTAGAAGTCAGACTGGTTCTTGTGTAAGTGTCCTTAGCTCTTCAATGAGCTCACCATCTTAGAATTTATCCTTTCCCAACACTTGGATGGACTGATAAACCCAACTTTGTTGGCTTGGCTGATTGGTTGTTCCCCTGATAAACCCATCTGTGTTGGCTTGGATGAACTATGTATCCTTATTTTGTTGTTATCCTTAGCTATGTATAAGCCTCCTAGTTCCTCATTCCTTGGGGAATCGTGCCCAACTCAAGGGTGGCAGCGTTGCTAAGAGATTAAGGAGCACGCTGTCCTATGGTTGGGTGGAACGTTGCAGCGATGTAGCTTCTTGCGGGATAGTTCTCATAAGATAAGTATTCTTGACTAATATGTTTTGCAATCCTATTTACTATTAATGAATTATGATGTTGGACATGTTAAATTCTGAATTGTATACGAATGAATGTTGTTTTGATTCCTCTATGTATATGAACAATTATGCATCTTAGTATGTAGTATGTTCAGGCTTTTTGTTTCAGCATTTTATGTATGATCATGTTCATGGGGATAGTTTCCCATATGTTTGGTGTATGGTGGCGTCCTCTTCGTCGGTTGGAGGGTCAGGGACGTTACAAAAAGTAAATTGCATAAATTAATTCCTAAAATTGATTCACACTGTATGGAAAAGAAAGATGAAAATCAATCTTTGTGGTTGGCAGGGAGAACATGAGGAGTCGCTACTCAAGTAGCTGCGATGACCCCTTACCATCAGGTGTTGATTGAATAGTCTTGCATAAAACACACTTGCAAAAATAAACACACCCATACTTGCAAAGAAGTAAACCACAATCACACTATGGTTGCAACCATTCTAATATATGAATCTAACACACTTGCATAAATAAATAAACTTGAATTAAAATTACATATACATAAATAAATTAATCAAAGTAAAATGCAAGCTATGCTAATAAAAAAAAAATTAATTTAATTACGAATTACAAAATTGAAAGAACTATAATCAATATCAACAAAAGATAAATTAAAGAACTGCAATCTAAATTACAAAAGAAATTGAGAGAAATATAATTCTTATTCCATCACAAATTGGACTTGTTTCTCTAAGAGTCATCCCTTTGAAATGGACAAGGAGCTCTTATTTATACATAAATTTTACATAACAAATAATAAATGAAGATCCAAAATATCCTCACCAAATTACTAATAATTTGGATCCCAAAATCAACTCAAATCTAGTCCCAAATCCTTTGCTAACATTCATGCTATTTAGGATGCCTTTGAAGTCAAATTCGAATTTAGAGATGTGAGTCATCCTAACATGGTCAAAACTCATCCTAAGTGACTCCTAATAGCAAATTTTAACTTGTTGGGTCCAACATATATTACATGGAGGTCTTCAAATCTTTGTAAATAAACCAAATATGCACTCTCATCCACCACCAACTTGCCCCTTTCATCTTTAAGAAATTTAACATCATAATTTGAGAAATATATTAATTATAGAAATAATGAATTTATAAAAATCCATTACCCCTAATGAATATGTTTCTCCAAGGTGGCTTCATGGTGTAGCAGTAACATTAACAGCAGGAGTAATGACTTAATAATCTATCATACGAAAAATACCAAGTATGAACTTTCATCAATATTGAACCATATGAGTTGTAGAAAATATCCTAGAGTAATGACAACTAGGCTGGAACTGGTTCTGTAAAATCATCAAACTCATCCATGTTTCAAAGATAAGTGAAAAACATGTTATTTTTCCAATATTTAATCATAAATTCACTTATAATACTAAAATGAATAAAGTGGAAAATAATAAGGTGAAACCCAAATATATGTAAGGAAATGGTACAATGGGAATATGAAATGTGGGGAATAGAGAAAGGTAAAGTGTATAAAAATATGACATTTTTGAGTCTCAACACGTTTTAATATCATATTCAAAAATATGATGGTATATTCCCAACATATCGTCATACGACGAAACAAAAACATCCTGAAATTGTTTAAAAAGCTCGATTTATCTCTTAATTTCATCATGAGAACAATCTGCACCTATGTAAACATTTTTTTATCTTCCCAAGTGTTGAGGCCTGGAAATCCGCAGACAACAACAGAAACAGATTCTCCCCAATCAACGTTCCCAACTAACCCATAACTGTTTGTTATGGGGAATCCGTCCGGTTTGCAGTCCGGCTACCGTAGGTCAAAGTAACAAAAACAAAGGATTTACCGGTTGCGGCCCGGTCCACCGTGTATATTTTTTACTTTTTTGACTTAAATATGATATGAAGATGCCTAATTAACCATGCAGGGTGATAAGGATGCAAGGATTATTCACAATGTGATGCGCAGGTTCTTACCTCTCGTCTTAGGCTCACAAGCATCTAAATCACATGTGCAACAGTGAAATAAACTATCTATCTATCTATCCCCGGGGAGCCATAATCTAACTTATTTATGAGTAATGTGTATTGTACATGCAACATAAAGAGAAACTACAGTTAGCTGATATTTCTTTCCACAATGCATGGATGATCAAAGATATTTCAACAATCAGATAGCCAATTATTTTATGAACAACATACATTACTCATGGTGGTAATTCCACAAAAATAAACCAGAAATCATTTAAACAAGAACATAGGTTCTAGGAGTTAGAATGATCTCATGGTTAATGGACAAAAAAATGGAAAAACAAAATAGTTCATCTTTCAGCCATCCACATCATAACATTTGAAAGTGCCACCAATCTTTCTCCAACAGGAAAACAATACCTCTTTATTGCAAAGAGAAATAGTTCTTATTACAATATCACTTTTCATGTCTAACTAGGAAAAATCCCCTCTCCCTTCTAAGATTTCTACATTTATACAAAAGGGTGAGACGGTTGGGCTGCCCAAAGTAACCTTTGGGATTCCCAACTCTTCGTTTCCCAACGCTTGACTTTTCTCAAATGTTTTTTACAAAATGTTACATATTACAAAAAGTGACCGATCCTTTAGGAGGAGGGTCCCACTTGGGCATCTAGAAATTTTTTCCATGCCGAAGCTTCAGAGGCAATGCCCTCAAACACACAAGGCTCTAAAAACTGAATATTTATCTCAAACTTAGTAGCCTGGTTTTTTATAGCCTCAATCCTGGCTGCACTCAATCGAAGTTGATCCTCCAGAAGCTGCACGCTGATAGCTGAATGATCTACTTTACTCCTCAAGATCTGATCATCCAAGGCTAATATGTTGTACTTTAGCTTCCTCCTCCTGGTATCTCTTCTGCAATAGCTCCACAAAGGCGTTGTGATCTGGGAAGGCCTCAAGCCTCTACTCGGCCTCTATCTGGCACCGGTTGTAGGTAATGAGAAGCCTTCTGAAAAACTAGGTGCATGCTCCTTTCGTCTTCTTAACTGCTTTTTTGAAATCCTCCACGGTATTTATAGCAAATTCCAGCAAGTCATAATACCGCTTGAGGGCCTGTGTATCCTTTTATGGCAGTTTTGCTGGAGTTTCTTCATTGTTTTCTAGCCTTGCCATTCTTGCAATTAGGACTTCACGGACGTCCTGAGATCGATCTACAAAGTAAGAGGAGGTTTCCACGATTTCCTCCAATCGGCCATCTATTTGTAGTACTTTATAGCTCTCCTCTTCTACAACAGTCTGTAGCTGTAGCATCTTAGCCTTCTCGGCCAAGACATGCTCTTTGAATGGCTGGAGGTTGACCTGCTGCTCCTTTGCTTCCTCTAGATATTTTTCTTGCTCATCTCCCTTCCCACCTTTGGTAGTGATCTTCTTCTTGAATCTTCTTCTCAAATATGTTATGTTCAAGGCACTTCAAAAGATAGATTCTTCCCTATCCCAATGGTGAGTGTACTCAAAATGTACGTTGTTTTCTTTACAGTGCTCAGCTACTTTCTCGCGTGAGTCATTTCTATGGGAAGGCATCTCACCAAAATGAAACCTTTCCAACTCTTCTACAAATTCATCAGCCTTATTCACCCTAGTGAACCTGTAACTTCCTAACTTAAAGGGCAAAGGAGGATAAGCAGTATTCTTGTGCACAAACAAGAAGCTCCCTATGCCATCCAAGAAGACTTGCCTCACAGCCTCCTTGTGAAAGATGTAGTTAGTAGCGTATTTGGGCAGCATGGAGGGTGCTCTTGATCCTCCAAACATTCTAAAGTAAAGGCCATCCTCGGTCAAATAATAATATGCATGCTCTACCATTACTTGTAGTGCCTCATCTGACATACAATCACACTCCTTCAGGAAAATGAGTATATATAAAGGCATGATGAAGTGCTCACAAACTTCTCAATAATGATTGTGGTACTGGTGTGCCCACAGTGGTCTATAAGTAGAATAGATAGGTGTCCTCTCCCTGTCCCAGATGCACCTGAGGCCAAGGAAAGACTGATTGCATAATATACAGTCTACAAGTATGGAACTCATGTAGAACTCAGATCTTTTTTGGGATACTCCACCCAAGGTTGAGGCTAAGCAGGAAGAGAGGCTGTTAGATACAATGCTGGCCCAGTTGAAAATTGTCCCTTGGGTTGCAACATAAAAAATGATTGGGATCCATTCTAACTTGAAGAACCTACCATGTGCTCTTCCAAAAATCTTGTTCAACATTAAAGCTATGAACCTATAAGCGGCCCTTAAGCTTGCCGTATCGTAATCACCCATCAGTCTATATCTGTAATGTTTTCCCTGCAACAACATTTTTTTAAGAGTCTGTACAAGGTCCATTATAATGTTGTTCAACCAATCATCAGTTAAAAATACTTGGGCTTCTGGCAGGTGGTAAGCCAACGCTACATATCCAGGGCTATATGCAGCATAGCCCTATCTTTCAACATTTTCCAGAATCATTGTTGTGACATCTCCCCGGGATAGAATCCAACCGATTACGATAGAGCACGGGAACAACTCTGGTCTGGTGGCGATCTTCATCAGTGAAGATCTTTCTATGTTGGCATATATGGATTCATATTCTAAGCCCATGTCAGGAATCTCTCTGTGTGTGATCAGTCTATATATTCCCCCCCACTAGTATTCAGGTTCAATACCAGAAATACAGTTAGTGTCCTCATATATATATTCCATTTTGGTGACAGTTTCAACTTCGGGCTCTTCCTCGACCACTGGGGCCTTCTTCTTTTGCCTCTTTGACATTGTGGATTCGAAATCTTCCTACCACACATAACATTGTAAACATTAAGCCATTTTGGCTGAGTGACAAACTTATATACATCAGTGTGTAGTGTGTTATTTCTTCTATGTTTAACATGATATCAATCAGTCAATGAAGCAAATATATGCATGCATATAAGCAGAATTGGCCTAACTAACAGAACCATTGAAACAAAATGTGTAGTGTTCAGCGACTTAGTCTATGTCCAGCATGATGGAAAACAATTATATGTAGTAAAAACATGCAAGCTACCACTGCTTTTCAATACCAAACAATTCTAACAATATAATCCACCAGGAAGGAAATCTATATAAAAATGAAGAAGACTCTCGCTGTCTGCGGGAAAAACATTTACATTAACATGACTAAAACCTCCGCTCTCTGCGGGTGCCATTATCATTTCGCTGCATGGGACAGACAGGGTAAAACTACGCAATCCTTTAATGGTGTTCCAACCAAACCATACCCACGCACTTATGGTCAACAAACTAAACACAGTGGCATATCCACTTCCCCCGGCTTGGCCTCAAAAACGACTGCGCACGGAACGACATGGAAAAATTCCATTGGTTTCTAAAGGGTAAGGGCCATGAGAAAGGAGGGGGATAAATCCACAAACCACAGGAAGGCCAAGACAACCCTCCCCCATCAAACATCGCTACACAGGGCAGCTTGGTGCAGACGATGTAACAGTCGTCTGTACCAAACCCCCATTCGCTAAGCGTAGGGTCACAGACAAAGGCCGCGGACAAATACTACTCAACGAGTCAAAACGCCCCCTCCCCGGACAGTTAAGATACAAAATCTTGAACTATATAGGCATAAAGATAATGACCGTAGAACAGTCCTAACCACAGGGAAAACAAAACCAAACGCTTAAACGGAATGGGGAAAGGCACACATGAGCCTACCTGGCATTGCGCAACCGGCGTCTAGAGGGCTATCAAGCTCCACAGATGAGACACCTGGAATGCGGGTACCGAAAATGGGGGACCGGGCGAGCGCAAGTGGACGACAACACGATGATAATGATAGCTCATGATAATCCCAATAGCAACAGTCCAAATAAAATAGTAAAACAATAAAACCCAACCCCAAATATATAGTCAACATAACTATGGGGGGGAAAGTTAAAGATCATACGTCGAAGATATTTGGATTAGAAGTCGAAAGAAAACTTCTTTCCGCAATGGCAGATGGAGAAATAGCTAAACCATCTGTGGAGTTATACACGGCAGAACCTTGGAAAATTAATCGTCAGGTCAATAATGAAACAAGAGCCGCAACGACGGAGCCGCAAAGGGTAAATCGATCTACAATGGGAGAAAAAATGACTACACATCGACAAGGTTAGTGCTTCTTTCATCTGCAACGGTAAAACCATAAAGCATACCACCATCTGCAATGTCAGAGATTGAACCGGAAATGACAACGCTAAATGCTCAGACAGGTTAGTCCTTCGGCAGATGCAACGGCAGAGGAAAAAAGGGTGCGGTCCTCCACAACGACGGATCCTAAATGACTTATATGACCAGGAAAATAAATCCTTCCGCAACCACAATGGCAGAAGGCCATGACTAACGGGATCGGCGAGACTAATAAAGCGGGGGTCCGAAACGTTAAAACAATGATCGAAGGACGAAGTTGTTTTCCTTCTGTAATGGCAAAGAAAGAAATGATAAAAAGTTTCGATGTAAAACTCAAAAACAACCGATGTGAAAAAAAAGAAATCGGAAAGGAATTCGGAGCCAATACTGCTTGTCCATCCACAACGGTGGGAGGAAAATAAAGTACCTTCCGATTCAGCCATGATGAAAATGTAATTAAAAGGCAAATGATGAAGTTTGATCAGTCATTCAATTTTTCAAAGCGTTAGAAAAAAATCTGAAACAGGTGGTAGATCAACCAAAACATTAGAAAACAATCTGAGAAATCATTATTAGACCAACCCCAAGAAGAAAATCGAACTAATCCAAGCAAAGGAGGCTCCTAAATTTTTTTGGAATTTTGGGAAATTGGTGCAGCTGCAACAATTGGCGACTACCTGGTGAACCCCAAATTTCTGAATTAACCTCTTCCTAGTGCAAGACCATCTGAATAAAAGTTGAAATCTTCTACATGTTTGTATCCCTAGGATGGACAACTTAATCATTTAAACCATTGAGAAGTAGTCCATTCCTTGGGAAATGGTAACATTAGAAATATTGCAAGTATGAATGACTCTTTTGAGGCCTAATAAATGAGGTTTATTTTACCTATCCTTAGGTAGTTTCATGCTTGGACACCACAAAATTGTAACAGATAGTAAACAACATTATCCTTTTGTTCCTCATTCCCATGCCAATTGCACTTTTGTGCCATTAGAACTTTAGTTCTTGTGAGTCCTCCATTTTTCCTTTCTTTCTGAATTTTATTCAGGCTCCTCTATCCCATAGTGCCCTTTTGTGTGAGAGAAGAATTGGTGTTTCATCTCACAGACGGAGAGGAACTTTCAGAAATTTGAAATTCATGCTTTTGATACTTTTCTTTGATATGTCTTATTTCTTTAAGGATTTTTGACGCTTGATAGCTTTTAGCTTTTCTGAAATTATGGCATGGGGTCATTTATATATGATATACTGTTTACCTTGCTTCCTTTCCGTGGGTCTTTCGCTGTCACCCCCTTGGATATTTAAGATTTGAAATGGATGGAGCCTCGAAATAGTATTCCAGACCTCTTTACTTCTGAGTTATTTACATGGGTTAAGTAATACTTCAATGAATGCATGGCCAGTTAGGGACACTGCTACTAGAAGACACTCTATGTTTTAGAGCACAGTATTTTGCTCAACATTTCAATTAATAAAGAACCCTAATGTTTCCATTGTAACCAAAAGTTTTCCTCTTTATTCAAAAACAAAGTAGTAAAGAAAACAACATCAAATCAAATAATCAAAAGAAAACAACATCAAAGCATCAAAGAAAAACAACATCAATTTATTTATGTACAAAGCAACAAGAAAAGAAATAGGTGCCCGCCCTTAAGAATATTCAATAAAATGAGTTAAGGGGTGGGATGGATTATAGACATGAGATATCTAACCATGGTCTAGCTGTGTTATTTTTTCAATTGAACACATGTCTACTATCCTACATTCATCCCTTTCAGCCTGAGGAAGTTGAAGGAGCTCAGGCTGAGTGTCAATCATCGAGCTGGCCTCTCTTGAGGTGTGATGTCTTAGCTTAGGCTTAGTTAGATAATTTCCCAGGACAGAATCAATAGATTCACTATCCTCTTCCAACCCAGTGACATTGTGCTTCATGTAGGGCTCTCTTAAAATCTTAATCAGGTTTGGGCTAACCTTCGGAGGCAACCACAAGTGTGACCAGTCTGAAGCAAAGTACCCATCTAGTCGGGCTGACCAATCTCGATTCAAGATCAATCCATAGCCATTAGGTATGTCTACTACTATAATATCAAGGTACCGACGTATCTGTATATTTGCAGACAATCGAATCAAAACTTTATTCATCTCCCCCACCACTTTGACACTAGTCTTGTCTAGTTGAGTGACGTCCCAATCAGTAGGTTCTAGCTTCCCATCAAGTTTTTTGCAGATTGCAAGAGGCATAACATTCACCGATGATCCAGAGTCCACCAGACAATTATGGACCTTATGGTTCAAAATTTCCAGAGTCAAAAGGAAAGGTGGGGTGCTAGTTTTCCTTTTCCTAGTTGATTTGTCCTTTTCCTCCGCAGGTTGGTTTTTGGTGGGTATTTCCTCTTTAACTTCCTTATCTTTTCAAGAGTTCTCTTCCTCAACATATTCCACAAGTTTGATAGGCTCAAGGATTGGTTCTGTTTCCTGGTTGAAAGTAGTGACCTTAGGTGGTTTATCTTTATTACTGACATCTACCTGTCTCTTGACATTCTTTTGCAATCTTTTGATCTTTGAAATTGTTAAATCCATGTCCTTTGTTGCTGTAGGTGTGCATTTAGTTTTGAGAGTGCTCTCTTCAGTGTCAAACAACGATACACCATCCCATGAAAGCATGGTGTCATTATCTTGTTTCTCCATAGTCTGGTTTTTCTTTTCCTCTTTACCATTGTCCTTGGTCAATTTATAATCTAGCAGGTGATTCATAACCAATGTCATCGAATTCAACCATTGAGGGCACTTCTTTTTCGAATGAGGTTGTTGGTGAAAATTGTAGAAATTGTCTCCTCCCACTTCTGTTATATTCATTGAGGCTAAATTCGGGGGAGGGATTTTCCATTGCTTGCTATCCTCTTTTTTTGGATAGTATGGTTTGTAATTTTTCCGCATTTCCCTTTCTTTTTCTAGACCTATTATTCGGTTGGATAGTTTTTGCATCATTTTCAGCATTCCCTCAAAATCATGTGATTGCTCCTCTTTAGGTTTAGACAGCAATAAATCTCTTCTATTTGTAGTTTTCTCTCTAGGTAAATCAGGATAATATTCTACGCTTTCCCTTTCTGCCTCTTCATAAGTCTCTACCAATGTAGGTTTGGCTTTCATCTTCACAAACATGGCCAGCTCAAGTCCTAGGGCTGAGGTATAATATTCAATTAAGACCTTGTCTGAGGGTCTATCAGCTTCAGAAAAGTTCTTTAGGTATATTGAAAATATTTGAGTGAAACTATGTACCTTCTCATTCTTCTCTTTTCTTAACAAACCAAGACCTTTCATGAATGAGGCATGTGTTTTTTGGGTTGTGTATTTACTTCTGAAAACCCTTTCGAAGGTGTCCCAATTAGGAATAGAGTTTGCAGGAAAGCCGAAATACCAGGATGCTGCTGCTCCTTTCAGGGTGTGTGGGAACAGTCTACAGACCACGTCTTCATACTCCCCAGCCCTTAGCCCTTATAATGCTAGATAAAAGCTTTGCAGGTGGTCATCTACAATAGTCCTTTCCTCGGGCTCAAACTTAGGAAACAACTTTTCAAAGGTTTGAGGTAGGTTATCCAAAGGAGGCGTGAGGTTCAAAGGTGATGTAGCTCTCCATGTCGGCAGAGGATTGGGCTGATTTACATTTATGCCAGCCATAGGCACAGGTATAAGAACAAGAGTCTGAGAAAAGAGCAATGTAGGAAGAAACCAGGTTTACCTGTTTCAATGGTATAGCAAACTGGTAAGTCTACTTTGATCAGGTTGAAAGCTCCCAAATATCTACTGGTAGGGAAATCTCAGGAAAATAAGTTTCTGCAGCCAACCATGCACTAGAGGCCCTCCTTCTAGCGCCATAACTGTTGGGGCCTGTAAATTCATAGGCAACAACAGAAAGGGATTCTCCCCAGTCAATGTTCCCAACTAGCCCATGACTATTTGGTATGGGGAATCCGTCTAGTTTGCGGTCCGGATACTATAGGTCAAAGTAACAAAAACAAAGGCTTTACCGGTTGCGGCCCGGTCTACCGTGTATATTTTTTTATTTTTTGACTTAAATATGATATGTAGATGCCTAATTAACCATTCAGGGTGATAAGGACGCAAGGCGTATTCACAATGTGATGCACAGGTTCTTACCTCTCGTCTTAGGCTCACAAGCATCTAAATCACATGTGCAGCAGTGAAATAAACTAATGATCTATCTGTCCCTGGGGAGCCACATTGTAACTTATTTATGAGTAATGTGTATTGTACATGCAACATAAAGAGAAACTACAGTTAGCTGATATTTCTTTCCACAATGCATGGACAATCAAAGATATTTCAACAATCAGATAGATAATTGTTTTATGAACAACATACATTACTCATGGTGGTAATTCCACAAAAATAAACCAGAAATCATTTAAACAAGAAAATAGGTTCTTGTAGTTAGAATGATATCACGGTTAATGGATAAAAAGCTGGAAAAACAAAATAGTTCATCTTTCAGCCATCCACAGCATAGCATTTGAAAGTGCCACCAATCTTTCTCCAACAGGCAAACAATACTTCTTTATTGCAAAGAGAAATAGTTCTTCTTACAATATTGCTTTTCATGTCTGACTAGGAAAAATCCCCTCTCCCTTCTAAGATTTCTACATTTATACAAAAGCGGGAGACCATTGTGATGCACAAAGTAACCTTTGGGCTTCCCAACTCTTCGTTTCCCAACGCTTGACTTTTCTCAAATGTTTTTTACAAAATGTTACATATTACAAAAAGTGACCAATCCTTTATGAGGAGGGTCCCACTTGGGCATCTAGAAATTTCTTCCATACCGAAGCTTTAGAGGCAATGCCCTCAAATGCACAAGGCTCTAAAAACTGAATATTTATCTCAAACTTAGCAGCCTGGTTTTTTATAGCCTCAATCCCGGCTGCACTCAATCGAAGCTGATTCTCTAGAAGCTGCACACTGATAGCTGAATAATCTACTTCGCTCCTCAAGATCTGATCATCCAGGGCTGTAATATGATTTACTTTAGCTTCCTCCTCCTGGTATCTCTTTTGTAACAGCTCCACAAGGGCATTGTGATCCGGGAAAGCCTCAAGCCTCTGCTCGGCCTCTATCTGGCAGTGGTTGTAGGTAATGAGAAGCCTTCTGAAAAACTCTGTGCATGCTCCTTTCGTCATCTTAACTGCTTTTTTGAAATCCTCCACGGTATTTATAGCAAATTCCAGCAAGTCATAATCCCGCATGAGGGCCTGTGTATCCTTTGATGGAAGTTTTGCTGGAGTTTCTTCATTGTTTTCCACCCTTGCCATTCTTGCAGTCAGGACTTCAAGGACGTCTTGATATTGATCTACAAAGTAAGAGAAGGTTTCCAAAATTTCCTCCAATCAGCCATCTATTTGTAGTACTTTACATCTCTCCTCTTCTACAGCAGTCTGTAGCTGAAGCATCTTAGCCTTCTGGGCCAAGACATGCTCTTTGAACGGCTGGAGGTTGACCTACTGCTCCTTTGCTTCCTCCAAGCCACTTTGGAAGACAGATTCTTCCCTATCCCAATGGTGGGTGTACTCAAAATGTACATTGTTTTCTTTACAGTGCTCAAATACTTTCCCGCATGAGTCATTTCTATGGAAAGGCATCTCACCAAAATGAAACCTTTCCAACTCTTCTACAAATTCATCAGCCTTCTTCACCCTAGTGAACCTGTAACTTCCTAACTTAAAGGGAAAAGGAGGATAAGCAGTCTTCTTGTGGTCGAACAAGAAGCTCCTTATGCCATCCAAGAAGAATTGCCTCACAGCCTCCTTGTGAATGATGTAGCCAGTAGCGTATTTGGGTAGCAGGGAGGGTTCTCTTGATCCTCCAAACATCCTGAAGTAAAGGCCATCCTCGGTCAAATAATAATCTGCATGCTCCGCCATTACTTGCAGTGCCTCCTCTGACATACAATCACACTCCTTCAGGAAAATGAGTGTATATAAAGGCATGATGAAGTTCTCACAGACTTCTCGATAATGACTGTGGTACTGGTGTGCCCACAGTGGTCTATAAGCAGAATAGATAGGCGTCCTCTCCCTGTCCCAGATGCACCTGAGGCCAGGGAAAGTCTGATTGCATAATATACAGTCTACAAGTATGGAACTCATGTAGAACTCAGATATTTTTTGGGATACACCACCCAAGGCTGAGGCCAAGCAGGAAGAGAGGCTGTTAGATACAATGTTGGCCCAGTTGAAAATTATCCCCTGGGTTGCAACATAAAAAATGATTGGGATCCATTCTTACTTGAAAAACCTACCATGTGCTCTTCCAAAAATCATGCTCAGCATTAAAGCTATGAACCTATAGGGGGCCTTTAAGCTTGTCGTATCGTAATCACCTGTCGATCTATATCTGTAATGTTTTCCCTGCAACAACATTTTTTTAAGAGTCTCTACTAGGTCCATTCTAATTTTGTTCAACCAATCATCAGTTAAAAATAATTGGGATTCTGGCAGGTGGTAAGCCAACGCTACATATCTAGGGCTATATGCAGCATAGCCCTGTCTTTCAACATTTTCTAGAATCATTGTTGTCACATCTCCCCGGTGCAGAATCCAACTGATTACTTCAGAGCACCGGAACAACTCTGGTCTGGTGGCGATCTTCATTAGTGAAGATCTTTCTATGTTGGCATATATGGATTCTTCTTCTAAGCCCATGTCAGGAATCTCTCTGTGTGTGATCAGTCTATAGATTTCCCCCAACTGGTATTTAGCTTCAATACCAGAAATACACTTAGTGTCCTCATATATATATTCTGTTTTGGTGACAGTTTCTACTTCGGGCTCTTCCTTGACCATCGGGGCCTTCTTCTTTTGCCTCTTTGACATTGTGGATTCGAAATCTTCCTACCACACACAACACTGTAAACATTAAGCCATTTTGGCTGAGTGACAAAATTACATACATTAGTGTGCAGTGTGTCATTTCTTCTATGTTTAAAATGATATCAATCAGTCAATGAAGCAAATATATGCATGTATATAAGCAGAAATGGCCTAACTAGTAGAACCATTGAAACACAATGTGCAGTGTTCAGTGACTTAGTCTATGTCCAACATGATGGAAAACAGTTATATGCAGTAAAAACATGCAAGCTACCACTGCTTTTCAATACCAAACAATTCTAACTATATAATCCAGGAGGAATGAAATCTATATAAAAATGAAGAATACTCGTGTTGTCCGCGGGAAAAACATTTACATTAACACGACTAAAACCTCCACTCTCTACGGGTGCCATTATCATTTCGCTGCGCGGGACAGATAGGGGAAAACTACGCAAGCCTTTAATGGTGTTCCAACCAAACCATGCCCATGCCCTTATGGTCAACATACTAAATGCAACGGCATATCCACTTCCCCTGGCTTGGCCTCAAAAACGACTGCGTGCGGAACGGCGTGACAAAATTCCATTGGTTTCTAAAGGGTAAGTGCCATGAGAAAGGAGGGCGATAAATCCACAAACCACAGGTAGGCCAAGAAAACCCTCCCCCATCAAATATCGCTACACAGGGTAGCTTGGTGCAGACGGCGTAACGACCGTATGCACCAAATCCCCATTCGCTAAGCGCAAGGTCACAGACAAAGGCCGCGGACAAATACTACTCAATGAGTCAAAACGCCCCCTCCCCGGATAGTTAAGATACAAAATCCCCAACTATATAGGCGTAAAGATAACGGCCATAGAACAGTCCTAACCGCGGGGAAAAGCACAACCAAATGCTTAAACAGAACAGGGAAAGGCACAGATGAGCCTACCTGGCACTACGCAACCATCATGTAGAGGGCTGTCAAGCTCCACGGATGAGACACCTGGACTGCGGGTACCGAAAACGTGGGACCAGGTGAGCGCGAGCGGACGATAGCACGGTGATAATGATAGCTCATGATAATCCCAACAACAACACTCCACATAAAATAGTAAAACAATAAAACCCAACCCCA
Organism: Pseudotsuga menziesii; assembly: GCA_001517045.1. Taxonomy (NCBI): domain Eukaryota; kingdom Viridiplantae; phylum Streptophyta; class Pinopsida; order Pinales; family Pinaceae; genus Pseudotsuga; species Pseudotsuga menziesii. Next base: position 274,024 of record LPNX010050880.1, read on the forward strand.
AATATATAGTCAACATAATGGTGGGGGGAAAATTTAAAGATTGGACGTCGGAGATCTTTGGATCAGAAGTCGAAAGCAAACTTCTTTTCGCAACGGCGGATGGTGAAAGCGCTAAACCATCCACGGAGATATACAGGGCAGAACCTCGGAAAACCAATTGTCGGGTCAATAATGTAATGAGAGCTGCAACGGTGGAGCCACAAAGGGTAAATCAATCTGCAATGGGAGAAAAAAAGACTACGCATCGGCAAGGTTAGTGCTTCTTTCATCTGCAATGGCGGAACTGTAAAGCATACCACCATCCGCAACGTCGGGGTTTGAACCAGAAACGACAATGCTAAATGCTCAGACAGGTTAGTCCTTTGGTAGACGCAACGATGGAGGAAAAAAGGGTGTGGTCCTCCGCAACGGCGGATTCTAGACGACTTATACGACCGGGAAAATAAAGTCTTCCGCAGCTGCAAAGGCGGAAGGCCATGACTTATGGGATTGGCGGGACTAATAAAGTAGGGGTCCGAAATGTTAAAACAATGATCGAAGGAGGAAGCCGTTTTCCTTTTGCAACGGTGGAAAAATAAATGATAAAAAGTTCCCATGTAAAACTCAAAAAGAGCCGATGTGAAAACACACAAATTGGAAAGGAAGTCAGAGCGAATACTGCTTGTCCATCTGCAATGGCGGGAGGAAAAGCAAATACCTTCTGATTCAGCCATGATGAAAACGTAATTAAAAGGAAAATGATGAAGTTTGATCAATCATTGAATTTTTCCAAGCGTTAGAAAAAAATATGAAACAGGTGGTAGATCAACCCAAACATTAGAAAACAATCTGAGAAATCATTATTAGACCAACCCCAAGAAGAAAATCGAACTAATCCAAGCAAAGGAGGGTCCTAAATTTTTTAGGAATTTTGGGAAATTGTTGCAACTGCAACACCAAGGATCAGAGAAATGTTGATGGGATTTGTAAGTGATAGATTCACCATGTTCCTTTCATCATATACATCATTCATGCCTGTCGGGAGCATAGGATAACCAACATTATTGCTAAGGGTCGTCCTAAATTCATAATGTTTATTTCGTTCAAGCTCGTTGAGGAAGTAAGAGCGATGGTGGAACTCCTCCCAAGGTCATTCAGGACCATTCATGGCCTCGAAATCACTTCATCTGAAGGAAAAACATCATTAAGGAGATCATGTGAGTGCAACACTAGCATTTTTTAATCCAAAACCTGACAACATAGATGTTAGATTTTCGACCTCATGCTGTCGACCATCCAAAAATAATCTTCCTTTTTAAAGGTCGATCGAACTTTGGCCGATATCTGACATTAAAATGAACACGTCAAATTTCTGACTTAGCCCCGTGGGATATTTGAAAACTCCTGTTTTAATATTTCACTTTATAGGAGGTCAAAAAATTGAGCGGTTTTCACTATATAGGAGGCCATATCATTTGTAAGGATCCCTGGAAGATCTGACGCATTTCTCCGTCGGTTGTATGGAAACACTGACATATTCTTTAGAAGTGTTCATTAGATATCCAACAACTTTAGTTGTTGGTGGTATGATGATGGCATCATATTCTATGGATTTGGTTGTCGGATAGCCGACAACATTAGTCGTAGGTGGTATGGAGATGGTGTCAGATTCTATGGAAGTGGTCGTTGAAAATCCAACGGATCTGTGGAATTTTTGAAAAAACAATAGAAATATCATGTGGCTAACTATACCCATCTGAGTACTCAATTTATGATATGGCGACACGAATTGAAAAATCAACATTTACACATAGATACAATATAAATGAAGTGCATGCATTATGGATGAAGAATCCTTTTCCAACACTTAAGAAATCATAATAAGAACAATGAAATCCGTAACGATATATTGTCTATGATTAACATGTTTATCTTATAAAATCCAAAAGAAGTTCAGTATAAATATGTTGAAAGAGAATCTCAACATCAATGTTCAAAAGTAGATGTTTCTTTGTGAAAATTAAGTCCTTACTTCACACCTTCATGTAAATATGTCCCTCTATTCTTCTTGGAATAAGATAAATCTACATGGACTTTCAATTTATTAATTTATGACATTTGAAAAGAAAATTACAAGTGCAAGGATTATTTATAGAATCCAAATCGATATAAAGTGAGGGAAGGTTTTCAAAGCACGACCTCAAAAAGAAAACAACAAGTTTGATTTTTTCTTTTAGTGGATCATAAAATATATTAAAATTTTAAGTAGAGAAATATTACTAAATTTATTTTTGGAATTTTATTTCTGAGTTTTTGATGGAATGGACTTGCTAATGCACTCTTAGATTTGTTAGGATTATTAATTCTCCCTTAATGAATTGTCTATTACATTATTTTATCCTAAATTAGGAGTCCTAATTAATTAACTGGGCCCACTATTACCATTGGGTCCACTTCGACTAATGGGGCCACATGTACCATTTACTGGAGTGTGGGGAACACCGATAGAGGTTAACTTCCACTGACTCCATTTGCATGCATCCTTTTGGGTGCTTCTTAGGCCAATCCCTACATTTTAGGAGCCACTGCGAGTCTCGACAGCAAAATCCTTTAGTTAGTTAGAGTTGGAACTAGTTAAGCTTAGTTAATTTGTAGTTATAATCAGTTAGTTCACAATCAGTTCAGTTAGTGCTAGTTATGCATGGCTAATGCATGGATGCATGTGGTATAGATGCCATTTTTCTCTAACCACTTCAGTTACACTTAAGTAATTGTTTAGTAATGATTATATTACTTGGTTAGAAATATGGAGTTATCTATTTGGACCACGATATTGATTGAGTCACTATGAGTTATCTAGTTGGTCATATACAGTCATATCCAGTGGGGATATTCGAATGCATCCCTAATTGATTCAAATTATTTTTCTATGTAAACTATTGTGACACCGAATTTAATTAATGATAATTATATTATAATTGTCTAAGCAATCCTCATTCGTTTCCTATGTGGTTTGTTTTGTTCAATGTGTATCCTCATTCTCCTTTTACTGCATCTACAATCTTTGTCTCTTTGCTTGAATATCTGAATGGAACAGAAAATTTAACATGGTATCAGAGCCATCTTAGGAAGGATTCATGTTTGTCTCTCTCCATTGAACATCAGAGGCAGCTGGGTTTCCACATAACTCCCACAAAAGGAACCTTGCTTCCTATGGATTTATTCAGAGTGGAGGTGCAGGCATGACGATCCATGAAAATATGTTCATGTTGAGAAGGAGGGCATGATTCTAACAATTTCAATGATTTAGTATTTTTCAGTGAAAACTCTATAGGTGCTACATAGCTTCTGTGAAGTCTTGTATTCTTTCATCTTGAGAATTATGGATTCTTCTCCTTCTACTCCATGGATCCTTACACCCTTCAATTATATTGATTTGAGGGAAGATATGAAGCTGGCCTTGTGCAATCTTGGACACTATAGGATGAAACTCAGAAGAAAGGTTGAGCCCCATCGGTCAGTTGAAAAGAACAAGTTTATGAACCGCTTGGATGAAGCCTTTGGTTATATATGCACTCATTGTTTCAGAGATCTCCTCTTCCACCATGAAGGTTTGAGGACACCCAAAGACTCCTCGGAGAATATTGAGAACTTATTTGTAAAATAAGATGAGCTCCAGGAACACCTCTTGGAGAATGAGTTGGTAGACTTACATCCCAGAAATTTCGAAACAATAGAGAACTTCTTTACAAAATTAAAGTCCTTGGGACTCGAATGCAGACAGTGTGGAATTGAGAGGAAGGATGAGAAAAATGTCCTTTCCATTCTCAGCAAACTCAGGCCAAAATATTCTATATTTGTTTCAATATTGCATTTGAAAATGTATTCCTTTCCGGATTGGAAAATCCATTATCTAGATTCCTTTTCTGAGTCCTTGATCAAGGAGAAAGATAAATTGATTTGAATGGTATTCATCAATACCTCCAAATATCAATCTTTGATAGTGACAGACTCTCAAAGCGCAAGCTAAAGGGAAGTTAAATAAGAAGGAGCCTAAATCAGCTGATTCGAAGCCTAAACATAATCAACACACTTCCGAATGAGCCTCTCGCTCTAAGAAGAATAAATTTTAAAAGAAGTTATGTCCCTATTGTGAAAATATTTTCCATCTTGAAGATAACTGCATGAAGAAGAAAATAGATCAATTGACTTCTCTCCTAAAATAGAAAAACATTTCTCTTCCACAAGAATCAAATAAGTATCATTAATAGACATGAAAGGTTTCATGCTTTGAAAGATCGACTACATCATTTAACAACCTATTTGATTGATTCTAGAGAATCCAACCACATGGTTCCCTCCAAGGGTTTCTTCTCCACTCTCAACATCAAAGAAGGAACCATTATTTACATCATAGATGATTCCCAACAGGAAGAGGCATCCTCAAAGTACAGCATTGTGTGTTCCGAGATGTACTCTATGTTCCTTCTCTTATAGATAACTTCTTGTCTATATACCAGATGACTAACACTAGCTCACCAAAGCAAGTTTTGTTTGGACCAGACTTAGTAGAGATCACAAAAATATCAAGTGGGGAGATTGTAGTGAAATGAATTTCTAATCATGCCTCTAAGGCATACATTTTCTCACACTTCATTCCATTCACTATTTCAGCGTCACCATAGCTTCCATTCGAAGCAGATGAAGGTATAAACCCTCCTTCACTTCACAATGCAGATTCAGTTCTATTTTTTGACAGTTCAGATTCAGACTTTGAAGAGGAGGAAATCCATCATGATCTAGACATTGATCTTTCATATCAAAGAGATCTAGATCTAGATCCAAAATGTACGTCATTTTAGTATCCTAAATGGGCTTGGAAACTCATAAAATCAGCTAGAAATGGTGTTGGGGATCGAGATTACAAGAGAAGAATGAGGTCCGAGTATCAGAATGAGAGTTTTGTATTGCCCCACAGAGATCCACTTCTTCTTGAGACATGTTTTATGATGGTGGGGTCTTATCCTCAATCATTCAAGGAATCTTTCCATGACCCTAGATGTCAGGTATCCATGGATGATGAGTTTGATACACTCCATGACAATAGAACCTATGAACTTGTCTCCTTACCTCCAGGAAAGAATCTTGTTTAGTGGAAATTGATCTACAAGACCAAGATAGCTGGAGATGGAACTAGAACCGAATACAAGGCTCGGTTGGTTGAAAAGGATACTCTTAGGTTCAAGGATTGGACTATAATGAGACATTCTCTCTAGTATCTAGAATGGATTCCATCATGCTTGTCTTGGCTATTGCAACCTCCAAAAGATGGGAGGTACATCACATGGATGTGAAAATTTCCTTCCTGCATGGAGATTTGGAGGAGGAGATATATATGAAACAACCTAAGGAAATAACTGTATGGACTCAAACAATACCCAAGGGCATGGTAATCCAATATGGATTCCTTCCTCATATCTCAAAAATTTGAAAGGTGCAAATAAAATTGCAATGTATACATGAAGAAGAAGGAGGGGTTCTTACTTCTAGTGGTATTGTATGTGGATGAGTTACTCATTACTGGCAGCTCTATTGCCATATTTAGTAGCATCAAGTATCCACTAAACAAAGAATTCACTATTACCGACTTAGGATTGTCAAGAGAGTTCATTGGTCTCTAAGTAAGTCAAAATACTTTGGGAATCATGATCTCATATTCCAGGTTTTCATCATACATTCTTAAGAGATTCCACATGGAGGATTGCAAGGAATCCCCCTGCCCCTTCATATCAGGAATCGGGCTTGAAGAAGGTGGTTCAACACCTTTGGCAGATAGCACTCTCTACAGGAATCTCATTGGGATTGTTATGTATCTCAGTCATTCGATACCAGACATATCCTATGTTTTGAGTGATTCTACGAGGTACATGAAGGAACCACATGAGATGCATTGGAAGGAAGCAAAGAGGATATTGCACTATATGTAGGGTACTATAGATTATGGGATCCACTATGCAACAGCAACTCAACTTGATCTCACAGGATTTATAGACTCAAAATGGGTAGGAGATGGAAATGATAGGAAATCCACCTTAGATTTTTATTCATGATTGGATCTGGTCCAATTTGTTGCTCCAGTAAGAAGTAGGAAACACTTGCACTGTCTTCAGCAGAAGCAGAGTATCAAGGATTTGTGCATGTAGTTATTTAGGAACTATGGTTTCATGGTATCTTGCCATAGTTTGGGATTCATACTTCATCCACAGTGGACCTTTATTATTACAACTAGAGTAGAATCAAAATTTCTAGTGATCCCATTCAGAAGCAGAGTAGAAAGAACATAGAGGTCCACATGCACTACATTCAGGAACTAGTGCATGACATAACCATCATACTGCATTATTGTCCCATAGAGGATCAAATTGCATATATCTTCACCAAGTATTTTACAAAAAATAGATTTGTCCTTCTCAGGTTTCTTTTAGGCATTAAGGCTTGATTCTTAGTTCCTACTTTCTACTTAATTTGAGGGGGGGGAGGTTTCCCATGAGGTTTTCCCCTATTACCTTTGTTGTATTAAGAAACATTTTACCTTTTATATTGTACATGGGTGATTTATGTCCTTGTTTCCAGGACCCACAGTTTTCTAGGTTAATATTCAAGGAGGGAATTATGATTATTAATCCTCCCTTGATAATTGTCTATTATATTATTTTATCCTAACTTAAGATTCCTAATTAATTAATTGGCTCCACTAGTATTGGTGGGTCCACTTGGCCTAATGGGGCCACATTTACTAGTTACTAGAGTGTGGGGAACATTGATAGAGGTTAGCTTCCACTGACTACACTTGCATGCATTAGTTGGGGTTCCTCCTAGGCTAGTCCCTGCATTTGAGGATCCATTGGGAGTCCCAACACCAACCTCCTTGATTTAGTTCGAGTTGGATTCTGGAACTAGTTAAGCTTAGTTAATTTCTAGTTACAATAATTTAGTTCACAATCAGTTCAGTTAGCGCTAGTTATGCATGGCTAATGCTTGGATGCATGTGGGATAGGTGCCTTTTCTCATCAACCACTTCAGTTACACTTAGTTAACTCTTTGTTACTGGTTGTATTAGTTGGTTAGACATATGGAGTTAGATATTTGGCCTCCAATATTGATTGAGTCACTATGATTAGCTACTTGGTCAGATACAATCACATCCTGTGGGGATATTTCAATCCATCCCTAATTGATTCAAATTATTTTCCTATGTAAACTATTGTAACACCATATTTAATTAACGACACCGATACTGTAATTATCTAAGAAGTCCTCATCCATTTTCTGTGTCGTTTGTTTTGTTCAGTGTGTATCCTCATTCTCCTTTTACTACATCTACAATATTTGTCTCTTTGCTTGAATATATAAATGGCACAACAAATTTAACAAGATTTGGGCCACATGTAGCAATAACATAGAGATAACGATAAGGTACATGATAGTTGACCTAAGTTGTACTAAAAAAAGTCCAATGTTTTTCAAAGCGATGATGCTTCACACTTTGATTTGCCTCTCCTATATTCACCATGTAAGCTCCCTTGTTTTCATGTACTTTTCTAACTAATAAATTCCCCACCACAAGTGTATTGTTTATATTTCTTCATTACACAATATATGCCTATTTTTGAGACACCAAGAGTTTTTATTATATTGGCACATACTATTTGACATATGAGCTATGTCAAGGACAATTTTTGTGAATTATTGAAATATTAAGCTTAATTCATCCAAAATTTCAAGTAAAATTAGTCTTCTATCTATTAATTAATTTACTTATAATTTATTTTGTATTAGAAGTCACTTTTAAGGGACTATTGAAAAACACAACCATTTCATCAGATCCCTAACATCTTGTAGTTAAATTGTTTGGTGTCTTAGATGAGCATCTAAATCCTACCCATGTCTGGTATGTTTCTAGTTGGAAAATCCTCTTACATATTCTATAACATCTTCAATAAAATTTTGTAACCTAGGTATGTGATGAATTTTGGTAATCTTGATATTGCATGGCCTAAAGTTTTACCACACTTTACAACTCTAAGAGAATGGGTCATGAACTAATCAAAAGATAAAGGTAAAAAATGCACATACCATTTCCAACCTAAAGGTATTGACAAAAAATAGCTTAGCCAGTGCTTATAATTTCTCCTTCCTGCAAATATGCAACAAAGCAGGCATTAGAACTCAAAAATTTTCTAACACGGACTTTACCGAAGTTGATAATTTTGAGAAACATTGCGAGAGACAGAATGCAGTATATATATGAATGGTCGAAAAAATTGAACAAGATGGAAAGAAGGAAGAATGACTCAGGGAAAAAAAAAGTTAAAATGTTGTAGAGATGAATAATCAGATTCTAAGGTCTATCACCAAAATGAAAATCGAAGAAGGATGAAATCCCAACAAACATGATGATACCATAGGTATGAAAAGGAGATTTATCTGTATAGTGTTCAGAGTCTATCCATTCATAATGGTTTTAGGAAATTTCCAGCCAAATTGGTGACCTTGTCTTACTCAACTTTAAAAATAATAAAAAAACCTAGACTCTGATTAGTATGCAAGTCATAACTTAAAAAAACATGCTAAATGAAAAATGAAATAAAGTTAGCAATTTAATCCTCTATAAGTGGATTCATCAAATTTGATATCTATGTGGAAATTATTGTCAAATATTCTCAAACAATAATCCCAAATGGTTTTAAAAGAAAATTACATTTTTATTACAATTATTTAGGTAAAGGTCCTAAATATGAAATTCAATGGTGGTTTCGAATATGCTGAAAAAATACAATTCCTTTCATTATGTCATTCTAGAAAATAACCATACTTAACTCAGTATTCCTTGCATTGATGTATCCCAAAATTTCTACCAATATTTTCTACACAATGGTACATTTCACAGTAAAAAAATAGTATAGACAAGTATCAATGCAAGGTTTCTAAGGCTCATTCTGAGAATAAAGTCATTTGACATCTTTAACTACAGAATTTATGCTGTCAATCTCAAATGTAATTCAGTACTTGCTTCTTCCTTATTATCCTTAAGACCGTGATTATTTCTTCAAATAGAGTATCAACCCCCACACTTTATGAAGTAGACAAGTGACTGATTCAAAGTTTATTCCCTCCCTCAAACCTGATTGGTACTTGTTGTAGGGTTCTTCACGTGGTTGCAACCTCTAAGATACCACCCAATATTGTGTAGTAATTCCCATGACTCCTTGTTATTTTCTAGACAACCTTATCAATCATTTTATCAAGGCCTTTACAATAATTAAAGACTCAATGAATACGACTTGTACTCATTTCATTTTTCCTTTTATATTAGTTCTTATATCTTTTATTATTGGTGTTGGATTAGATGTAGGAGACACTACAATATTTCCATTTTGTACTACACCAGCATTAGTCGTTATTCCCAACTTGTGTGGTCAACTGTTGGACTTGAATAATGACCTTATCTTAGTATTTTTCCATTTTAAAGGGCCATTGTAAAATATAGTAAACATTTTGTGACTATGCTTATTATAAATATTTGACATTTTAGGGATTATAAAATGCCTTTAGGCATAGTGACTATATTTACGAACTTATTGAAAAAAGTATGTATGTTGGTAAATTTTAGGCACTCGCAGTCAAATTTGGTAGATTTCAAAAATTTGAACATAACAAGAATATGATAGAACCTTATCAATTCATGTAATGTCTAACACAGTGATGGAAAAAAAAACATTTTGAATAATTTAAGTAGGACAAACTTAATGGTGAATTTAACATATTTTTTTCACTGGAATTTTTTCCTAAACTTCATTATCACCAAATTCCAACACAAACACAAATGAGGTGACTTTTATTGAATGTTCTCTTCTTATAGATTTAGTTCCAAGGTGGACAATGAATCTAGAACAAACTACCTTATTTAAGAGTTCAATGATCAATAGAGAAAGGAAATATTTCCACACCATATTTTAGGATTTCAACTTCAACGTTAGAGTAGAAATATTTATTTATAGTTTATAAATATATTCAACAATTTTCATAAGAAAATAAATATCAATAGTGTGAACAATAAAGTATCTCAAGGCCAAAATATTCAACTCATGATAGCGTTTGTTCAAGGTCTCAAGGAAAGCTTCATAGGAGCTTGTCTATGTTTGTTCCTAAGCATGCAATAATATTAATCTATAAGTATCAAGAGGATAAAGGTGTTGAAATTTCATGTCATATTCAATATTATGATGAATATTTTGTGTCACTAATAGTATTTGCTGAAATACAACCATTTATAGAGGCTATGGAATTCTTTGTCAGCATTAAAAATTAAAAGCCAAATAAACCTCAAAAAGGTTTATGCCACAATTTTTTTCCAAAACATGTACTTGTTCGACTAAAAATGAATACAAGGCTTAAAGATTCTCAAATATTGAGTAAACCATGATAACATTTTTAATCTAAGGAACTATACCTCCCAATGATCTCACATTATTTTTAACGACAACACTGCCGAGAAAAGAAACACAAAAACTTCCCTATGTTTCTCATCTAATAAATGTAGAGACCTAAGGAAATTTCAAATCATCATAGAAATGAATAGAGCAAAACTATAATCCATCTCATAAAATTGAATTGAACTACAAAGGATACTGAAGAAATACTCTTGGAGCGTTAGAATAGTAGAGTCAATCTAAACTAGTTAAACTATCTAAGCAACCAACAAAATATCATTAAAGATAAGAACGAGAAAATAAAAGGACAATAGAGCACCTATATACATGGTTCACCATAATGGGTTACATCCATGGGAAGGTAGTATTCTATTATCTCCAGAATGTCTTCTCGAATCTCACAACAGAGCAAAACATAAATACCCCAAAGAATATAGTTGATGTACAATAGTGTCACAATAATACCACTACTACATCAAGAATACATGATTATGTAGAGACTCACTTGACCCTATTATATACTAGGAGATGAGGAGGAATTACTCTCACATATTGCATGTGGGATAATATATTTCTCTAAAATAACATCTCTTAATACAATACCATGGAAAAATATTCTACACAAGTAACTACAACACGGTATAACTATGGTTTAAATGTATTACTCTTTTACATAAGATTGTAGACAACTTCTGACATAATAAAAAGACATTATTACCTTCCAATGAATATAATATATTCCAACACCCCCCCTTAATAATGTCTGGGAGAAGGGCCCACAGTAACACTGAGGAAGGAAGGAGTCATTACTGCTCCCCCTTGATGACAACTTTCAGAAGAACCAAAGCTGCATATAAGAAGAACACTTCGACTGATGGAATTTGATGATGAAAAACCACTTCTCACTGAATCATGAAAGTGCACACAAACCAGGTTGTACGATGAAAGAGAAAACAATAAAATGCTGAGAACATGTGACGGAATCCAATCACAAGATTCCAAGATCACCAGAATAATCATCACAACCATACATGATAGCTGAATAAATATGATATAACATACACACAAGTGTATAGATACCTTATGACGACCAATACAACAAAATGTGTGGCTAAGAACACCACAACAATGTACAAAAAAACTAGATGGCCAATACACATGCGGATAGTAGGCATTCTTTCAGTCAAGGTGCAATATAAATATCTGTAGAAGACCTCCAACATCGAAGAAATAAGACCCCAATGGTCTATACATCGAAAATGATATCATACAGATGAACATCATGACCTTAACAATAGAATATGGTGCTTCATTATTCCTAGAATAAGGTGAAAGCCTAAACATAGAACTTATCTGCACAAGAACTTTCAATATTAAAGCATATAAAGATCATAAAGCAAAATTGCTCATACAGAAATGAAAATGCTTATATACCAAAGGTTAGAAAACACCATATAAAGGAATGACAACATAATATGATCAAATAAAAGATTATCTTTCTCATTAAAGAAAATGAAGTTACTTTTACACATTACATGTCAGTCACAACGTATAAATAGTGAGCCAAAGATTTCACTTAAATACATGAAAATTTAGTCATCAAGCAACTAATCTGAAGCATAGGTGCATTTCTTATTAGTATGAGGTTAATATGCAAGAGATGAATACCCTGAAAATGTCGATGCTTCCATATAGGAACGTTAGAGACAAGTATGAACAGGATAACCTCTGCAATCATAAGAATAGAAATCACATTGCAACAAGAACAAGGTGCCCATGATAAATAGTTCAAGATTTAAAGATTGCTCTAATCCATATAATCATTTAGTAAAATATGATCGAAAGAAACATGACATGAGATATAGATAAATCAAAATGTTTAATATGATCAACATATAGCAAATTATGATCAACTCATGATATCACTTATAAAAAATTATGAAATGGCAAGTCACTAATGGTCTTAATCATGGGTTCATTTCTTGTTAACTATATGTCAATATGCAAGAGATGAAATGCCCTAGAAATGTCAATGCTTCCATATTGGAACGTTAGAGAAAAATAACACAGGAACTAGATACAATCTCTGTAATACATGAAAAAGAAACTAGATCCCAATTAAATAACTTATGACAAGCCAAAAACTATGATATTACATGGATTAAAAAATGATTTCACTCAAGAATTTAATTCGCAAGAGCATATAATGATCATAAATATATTACTTACAAAAGACTGAAATTTATTTTACACAAAGGTCAGCAATAACATATAAATAAAGTAAATAATGATCACTAGATAACACATATGAGATTATTCTTATAAAATTGTTTTATAAACAAAACAAAGAAAAGAAAAAATTAATTATGAAGTATATTTAAAAAGATTAAGAATTAGATGGTTTATAGCTATCATCATGAAAAAATACTAGAGATTCATGTCCTTAAAAGATGCCAATATTTCCTTATAGAAATGTGAGACAAATATATAGCAAGAACAAGAAATAATATCTTAATAAATATGATTAGAAGCAAAACCTAAATGCAAAAAATGAATAACAGAAAACTTAAATACTTTACCGTACTGATCTGAATCAACAAAAAAAATAGTTAGAAAAACAATAAAGGAAAGAGAAACTTTTGCTTAAAACCCTTTGAAACAAATGTGCCCAGAAAATCCTGGTCTTCTGTTCTAGTCACATAGGTGGATCCAGAATGGTTGTTCCAATTCCAAAAATAGGTTATAATAAAAAAACAGTAAGAAATGATCAAGTTATGACCTTTTTTACAACTGTCATTTTTATTACTGAAGGGAAGCCCATAAATGCCCAGCTTTCTATTCTTGTCACGTCGGTGGATCCAGAATGGCATTGTCAATTCCAAAAACAGGCTATAATAAAAATTCCAGTAAAAAATGACCAAGTTATGACCCTTTTTTATAACCTTCGTTTTTATTACTCAAAAGGAATCCCATAAATGCCCAGAATGGCGTTTCCAATTCCAAAAACAGGTTATAATAAAAATTCTAGTAAAAACTGACCAAGTTATGGCCCTTTTTTATAACTGTCATTTTTATAATCAAAAGAAATATCTCCTTGAGGAGAGCCCCGAAATCACGTAGATCTACAGAAAAAAATTAGGAAACCCTTGAAAAAATTATGCAAAAATATTACAAAATAAGTTAGGGTTAGGGTAAAAAAAATGATGAAATATGCCCAGATATGAAGAGAAGCATAATGGCTACCACATAGAAAGAAAATCTACAACAAAATGACAATGCTTAAATGATAATCATTATTGATTGAAAGCTATAGAAGGTACTAGGTCACAATAACCTATTCTAATTCCAAGTTAGAATAGTAGAGTCAAGCTAAACTAGTTAACCTATCTATGCAACCAACAACATATCATAAAAGATAAGAACAAGAAAAGAAAAGGAAAAGAGAACACTAATATACATGGTTCACCCTAATGGGTTACATCGACGGGAAGGTAGTCTTCTATTATCTCCATAATGTCTTCTCCAATCTTACAAGAGATCAAAGAACAAATAACCCAAAGAATATAGATGATGTACAATAGTGTCACAATAGTACCACTACTACATCAAGAATACATGATTACGTAGAGACTCACTTGACCTTATTATATACTAAGAGATGAGGAGGAATTACTCTTACATATGTTGGATAATATAATTCTCCAAAATAACATCTCTTAATACAATACCATGGACAAATACTCTACACAAGTGAATACAACACCATACAACTATGGGTTAAATGTATTACTCTTTTGCATAAGATTGTAGACAACTTCCAACATAATACAAAGACATTATTACCTTCCAAGGAATATAGTATATTCCAATATGGAGAAAAGTCAATTTCCATGTTCCTTAGATTCTTTAACCGTTGATGATCTCAAAATGAATTATGTGGGTCTTTAGACAAATAAAGTGCATTGGATTTCGCATCTTTCATGAATGGTTTTTATTATAAGGATTTATCGCACTCCCCATAATCCCTGGATATATCAGGACCTACGTTTTCATTTGTAAAATATGTACCAAATGTAATAGAATGTTGAGACACGGTTATTCAAGGACATAAATCGTACAAGGACCTTGATATTCCAAGTTCAGAACCTACAAGTGAGGAAAATGACTTTACAAAGTTGTGGGTTTCTGTAGAGGTGTTGGAAAATTTATTAATGAAAAGTATTGATGAATTAGGCCATCTTCTCCTGAATGAAGACAAATTAAAACAAGGGGAAGAGAGAAGATGAAGATATTAGAGATGAAACAGGTTATAAGATTAATAGTCCATTCAAGTTCCAAATTACTTAGTACTTGTAGAAAAATGACTCAGAGGAGGTTGATAAAGCTAAAAATGAGTAAAGTCCATCAGTAAATAAAGATGAAATATAAAAAAGGCGAGGTAGTAAATCCATTAAAATTCTCCTTGTCAATATTTGACAACATATCCTTGTTGCAAGGGAAAAAATCCTATGATTGGGGTGATCTCATCAACATAATAGTTTAAATAAAATAGGCATCCAAAGTCATGCAAACATCAATATACGGTTTGGATATAATGAAAGTAGGATTTGGAAACCAAAGTTGTGTACCTTTCTTATGTAGGTTGGTCCAAGATTTTGGTAACCCATCAACTTCATATTCCAAACCTTCAACTCCTTCACTTGAACACTTGAAAAATAGAAACAATACCGTCCTCAAAATATTATGGCTACAGTAAAATAACTATGAATTGAGACAAAGATATAGCCCTTCATTTAACCATACATTCCACATATAGATTTCATTTGTTTTCTTTTTAAAGAATGCTTTAGAATTGCATATGTAATAGCAAGCATGAACAATTTTCTTAACAACAGTTAAAGTTTCAAATGATGGCAAATAAATCTATGTCAAACTCATATTCAAAGAAAAAATATGAGAGTAAAATATCTTATGTTTCTAGCAGTTATGGAAATAAAAACAAAATATGCAAATATGGAAATTCGCATTGATACATCATCCCTCTTGATGACCTTTGTATTGTGTTTGAGCTTTGGGGGAACATAAAATAATGATATGATATGAGATAAGATAATTTACTAATTTCTGGGAATGATAAAAGAATAGGTTGTTGTGGATAGAAAATATAGTCATTAGACACCTAAAAGTGTGAGTCTCAATATCAATCCTAAATGCTAATCAAAGATACAAAGCAAGAGAAAAAGAGAAATACATGAGAAATGGAAAACTCGAAGCTAAACTACTAAACCTTGGAAAGAAAAGAGACACTAATCAATATCAAAGATAGAATTATAAGAAGAGGAGGGAGGTTAGGAATCCTTGTCATCATCAATTGTTGGGATGAATTAAATGTGTGAGAATTTTATTCTCAGTGAGATCTAGGAGCTAGAGAAATATTCACACTCAAATTATTTGACAAGATGTGCAATATAACAACAAAATAGACATAAAATAGTTGGAATAACACATGTGAATG
The DNA here is from genome assembly GCA_001517045.1 of Pseudotsuga menziesii. NCBI lineage: Eukaryota > Viridiplantae > Streptophyta > Pinopsida > Pinales > Pinaceae > Pseudotsuga > Pseudotsuga menziesii. Next base: position 290,011 of record LPNX010050880.1, read on the forward strand.
GTGCTAATAACTGATCATATTATTATAGTAAACCTTGTATATGTTATGGTACATACTTATAATACAATGGGATACATTCGTGAGGCTCAGAAAACCAATTGGGAGTGTACATGTGTCATGGTTATATTTGACCTCAATCCCCCCTAGGTGGACCAATGGAGCTCCAACTCATCCTAAAATATCATGAACCAAGGTGTGGATTTTGGTGAAGTGTGTTGGGGCATTAATGAGTCCAAGGAAAGAATGGTTGAGAAGATAGATGTGAGTGGGAGGATCAATGTGGCAATAAATTCTCATAGGAGAGACAAAATAGGAAAAATACAACACTAGTTCCCCTATTCAAACCAATATCCCGCAATTCAAGGAGGTAGAAATAAAAGGAATTCATGAAGGTGCACATGTGATGATTTGTCCAAACTAGAGCACTGGAGTGTATGTGAAAGGTCTGAAAATAACCAGTTCACCTCCTTGATGAATTTCCCTAAGTCTAACCATAGCGATTCAATGCATAGAGGCAAATGATATTGCATAAGGTATAAACCAATGTACTAAGGATTCATTAGTGCTCCAACAACCCCCTTAATCCAGAATTAGTACAACTTATTTAAAATTATTTCTAAAGGCATTGGAAAATAAGGCACAAGTAAAATTTTTACAACGTACCAAAGTTTATTGATCCATATAATTGAGGTAAGGAGGAAAGCCTGATTGGACAAAACCTACCCACAAAAATGGATATCATAGAGATAAAAATTTATTAAGAAGGTACCCTTTTTCACTTGAATGAGATGGAAGAACAAATTCTTCGTGATGGACTTGTTGAAGATGTTGTGGATGCAAAGATCATGCATCAATGCATCAAAGTTCTCTAAATAAAAATCATGTGGAGAGGCCCTTTGATGGTCATCATTTGATTGTGGAGGTGCATCATAAGAATGTATTTTGGTGCAGGAATACTTTTATCTAATTGAATAATCAACCATGGAAAATATATCTCTGCAAACTCTTTCCCAAATAACATCAAAAGATTCAACAAAATATGCATCACGGGTAGCTTCCATATCATGAATATAACGATGTATCTTTCTCCCAATTTGATGAAGAACCTTCATAAATATGTAAAAAATCTCATTAGGCTCTAAAATATTATAATATATTTCATACACAACAGAAAATATCATATATGGTGTCTCCATGAGAGAATGGATCCATAGGGAGAGAAGAGTGAGGAACTTCATCACAATTGCAATTGAGCTAGCCTAGACTCGGTATGGAGACTTGAGATTTGAACCATGTGTGGTAAGAGAAAGTCATGACATATGGAAAACCGGTCCCATGAACACAGATGATATGTATTTCCAACCAATGAAATACATAGAAGACTTGAAAGAAACATACACAAGTTACATAGTGTTGGAAACTAGGAAATTTTGAGATTTTCCAACTGTAGAACTTGAGAGTTGTCGGGTATTTTGGTCATTAAATGGTTGTGGAAATGATTCAATGAATGTCATAGTATTTTTATCATCATATATATAATCTTAAGAATCATAATTGGAAATATAGTATTGGATTGGGAAGGCTCTTTCAGAAGGCACATCAAAAGCTAGTGAACAATGATTAGTTTTGGGAGGCTTTGGTGAACTGACTATGGATTCTTCCAAGGAAGGGATGGAGGCTTCAGGTTTTGATATATCGAAAGGTGAATAAGAAACAAATATATCAGAACTAAAGAATACAAAAAATGGTTTTACTCATGCACGTAATGCATGCTCAGGATTACCATTTCCTTGCTTGTGCTACCATCTTTTTGGAAAGTATAGAAGAGAAATATGGTTCTCCTCAAGGAGCATGGTCATTGTTGGGTGTTATAATGTTTTAGTTAATTCACCTAATATTTAGTTTTCGACTGAGTTTGGTAAACTTTGATTTGACACAAAGTATATGAAAAGGTATAGGAGTTCTCAGGATGTCATGGAAATATTTTAACAAAGAAAAGATCAAAAGATATTTTAAAATGAAAAACCGAGTCAAACTCCTATAAATCCAACTATTAAGGTAATTAAACCAAAAAAGAGTACTAGATTAGAGCAGTATCAAGCTATACTACCCTACTCTATGGACAATTACTGAAAGATAAAAATATAAACAAGTAAACTTTAGGAAAGTAAACCTCCTTTTTACTTAACTATTCCACCTCTTAATTTAAGAAATCTTTATAAACAACTTCAAAGATTAACTGTACAATGCATTATAACAAAATTACAATAACTGGAGAAACTTTTACAAATTCAACAAATTATGATATACATATATACAATTGAAAAATGTACATAATGGTAAAACTAAATTATCTACTTCCACTCTCCTTGGTTGTTCTGTGGATATGCATTTACTGTGATTGGAACTTGAGTAGGAGTAGTGTCAAAATGGCTTTCAAAATAAGTAAAGAAACTTAATCGAATCAAATCTAACTTAACTTATACAAATATGTGCGAACTAAGGAAAGACCAATTATAGGTTATGGTAAACATGATGATCTATTCCATAAGAAACAGATTTTTAACTAAAAACATATTATGAACAACTAATATAATAAGAGACAAGATGATTTTTAAAGATTACCTTCATAAATAACCAATTCAAATGTAAAGAAAATATAGCTTATACACAAGTAAGAGACCTTAATGAACGAAGCAAGTAGAAAACTTAATAAAGATAACTCTTTTAAGTCCTACTCTCTAAGTCTCTCCAGTAACCACGGAGTTAAAGAAACAAGCCCTACTACTATAACCAATCTACAAATTGCTAGTGTACTTCTCTATAATTATGACATGTCTAACCCTAAACTTAACATACAATAGGATAAATCAAATCAAACTAAAGATATAATTATCACATATTATGACATTATTGAAGAAGGAAATCAAAAATCAAAAGAAACAGAATCACAAAGCATAACTCAAAACCTATTCAAGGTGAAAGGAGGTAAAAGATAGGAGTAGAACTTAATAAATATTTTAAATAATATAACCTATAGTCCTAATGATAAACATAATCATTATCTAACTACCAAAGTCAAAACCTATTCCAAAAGCTAAAGAAACTGAGCTTTAAACATGATTGAAACAAAATAGGAATATTAAAGGCTTAATGAAAGGATGGATAGAAGACTGGAAAGTAGGTCTGAACAACAAGATAAACAAGCTGTGTGAATGAATGTTTGTATGCATAAAATAGTATAAAATTTCCTAAATGAGCTAATTATCAACTGATCTTGCGCAAATGAAACCAGGATGCATAAAGATAATAAGTAAGCTTACTTAATGATCAAATTTGATAGAAGAATAACTTGAACTAATTCATAATTATAAAGGTGTCATTATCTATTGCATTCTTAAATATACTAGAATATAATGAAATAAATATATGAAAAAACAAAAATAAATAGAACTAAACCTAGTGTACCTTAATTCTAGGATATCAAAGCAACCTACCCTATATGCTTGTCAACATAATATTGAACAACAAACTAAAAAGGTTGGAAAGGAAACTATGCACACCACCAGTTTTTAATCTATGAAATGAAATTGCACTATCAACACAACATCATACTATAACCTATGCTACATGAAATAGTAAAATGGACAATTATAGTAATTCAATTGCATAAATAAAGTGGAAATAAAACTATACTAATTTGCAACGAAAGGGATAATGAAAATACACATAAGAATGAAAACCACTGGTTGATGAGGGGTCCTCTCAGCAATAAGGGTGATGCCTCCTAAACGCTTACACGATCACGATCATAAACACAACAAAGATGTAACTTGTATTAAGGTTCAAAACAATATTACAGAGTCTTCTTGAAAACGACTGACAAAAATGTAAACTGAAAAGCTAGCTCCATGCTCTCATCTAGAGGCAAATATATTTTGTTTACAAAAATGACCAAGTCGACCTTTTCAATGGACGACTACTACTAAATTTAGTGAACCATTATTACAATTAACTAATCACAAGTCAACGCACAGTTATCCTCCTTCCTCGCGTGATGGTTCTCCCTTGTGTGTGATGTAGCGTGAGCATTCATCTTGACGTAGAATGGTGGCACTGTGTCGAGCAGAGGAGGAAAGCTAACGAACCTTCTTGAACAAAGGTCATTCCATCATTCAAATGCATGGACACATAACAGTTACAGACATTTAATGTTGTGGAATATACCAATGAACATCTCATGGTTTGATCAGCGAGCTAGAAGGTGAGTTGGATGCATTATGCACATATCTAGTGTGATGCGTGTCCAGTTTTTGGCTCATCAAAATATCATAACCTGCACACAAATTCATGCATACATCAAATTTTATTCTAAATAATATCAATTTGAATCAATAAAATTGTAAAATAATGATAATAAACTAGAATTTACATAAATCCAAATATATCCATATCTAAGGCTAAGTGACAAGCTGTATGACAGAAATTTGTCAAACAAATGTCAAAATGGATGTCAAAAAGTGTAATTTACCAACCGAAAATGGTGACAAAACTAAGCTCAACATTCCCCCAAACTGGAGAAATTCCAAGTCCCACTGAGAAAAATAAAGAGGAGTTAGGAAGAAGGTTGAGCTGCGTTAGAAGCTACCTTCGACTTGGAAGATAAAATAGAGGATTTAAACTTCAAATTCATGGCCTGAGATTTTAAAACAATACACCTCTCCTATTGATACCTATGTGATGAATTGATGGCCTTTTTGAGGTCTTCGACAACTTTAAGTTTTAGATGAAAATCATTATTTTCTTGTCGAAGGTATGCAATTAACTTGGTGTATTCCGCATTCCTCTTTGTTGAATGTGCCAACTCCTTAGTTAATTGATCTACTTTCAATTGGGGAGGATTCAATGGTTCCATAGGTTTCTTGGTTTCTAGAGGCATATTCAATTCCTCAGATGATAGCTCAATGTCAACAGAAGGAACTTGTTTTTCAATACTCATGTTCCATGTAGGTGCAGGGAAATTTTCACGATCAACATCCTTCAGCAATTCGACCGAGACATAGGCCAACACAAATAGAGGTGAGTATGGATCAGGCTTATATGCTTCAGCCATACCATCTAGATGACTAGTCTAAATATTAGGCTGTACCATGTTCTGGACACTAGGATGCACCATGGTCTAGACAAATTTTACATTCTAGTCTCTCGTGTGAGGTCTTGATAAGGGTACAAACTTAGAAGATGCAGGGTTAAGCTGATCCAATATCAAGAGTTTAATCATACTATGGTTATATAAACTGCGTTTGGGGTGAATGGTATTTTTCCTAACTTGGCTCAACATTTTCTCTAGAATTCCAAAGAAATATAAACGAAAATTGAGAAACTTATGATCAACAAAATGTGCTAACAAATGGATATGGAAAGCTTTGAATATGGTGAAATTACCCTCACAAGTGATAATATGGATCATGATAGTCAAATGGTTGATGTACACTGGCTTAATCAAGTTTCAGTGCAATCCCTTGATGCTTGCAACATGCTTGTATTCTAATTTAAGAGCAAAGTTGTGAGACGCCCATGAAAGAAACTAGTGCTTATGCCATCAAATTCCCTCTCTTGGTAGCTTAGTCACAAGGGAAATAGATTCCTCAATCACCGAAAAGGTGATATGACCTACCCTAGTCGTTCTCCCATAAAAACCCATTGCAAAAAGTAGTGAAATCTCTTCATCGTATCCTTGCAACATGTGAAGAAAAGGGGTCCATCCATCCCAGAAAAAGATCTCTCGACACTCTTGAAATTTTGGTATCTGAAATAAATCTTGATAGCTCTTGGGTTCAAAGAGATTCGGAATTATTTAGACAGTGGGAAGGATGCAAATATCACAGGGGATACAAGGAGATCGTGACCGAAATGCCTCTATAGGGATGATAATAGGTGAGGGCGATAGAATACAAATGAAATCACAAGAGGGTGGTTTAAAACATGCTTCATTCAATTGATCAAATGATCATGCAAATACTCAACATGTTTGGGAGATTGTACCATTATGATCAATCTTGAGTTGAGTGCCATCAAAGGACACATGCATTAATAGTCTCATAAGGTTTCGATTAGTTCAACCATGTCCAAAGTAAAACTTTGGACAGGTTGAGCGTATTAATCAATGCAATTTCATAAACCATATTCATAACCACAATAACTTAAGTTAACAGAAAGATCTATCATTTGATGGTTTATATATGGAAGAGGATAAGAGGGTAAATGGGATAACAATATAATGATGACTGAAATATTCTTAATTTCATATCACATCCCTATGGGGGGTTTGAGCTAGATCGTATTATTTCAAAGTCATATCATAGGTCAAAATTAGTCATAGTGCTCTTATAAGCATGTGGATATGACTTAATAATCATAGGTATAGCTTAGCTAGTTTAACCTTTTGCCCGAAAACAAAATTAAAGCTAACACCTTGACATGATTTTTAATCATTAGTGCTATAATACCACAGTTTTTATTTAGATCATAATTTGGAATTTCATTCAGACCAGCATTCAAACCTTCATATGGTCATGCATATGATCTTTCATAAATATTTTTTCGGTAAAAACATGCTTTATTGTGGATTGGATTACTGCTAATTATCCTGAAAACATTTGTCATTTATCAGAGATATATAAACTTTTATATAAATACTTAGAAAAATAAAAATAGTATAATCTTCACAACATACTCTTCCTCCCCAAAACCAAATATATGGTGTGTCCTCAATCCATACAAGAAAAAAAAATAAGTAATTTCAAATTAATTTAATACAGAGTTTTATCATGATGTAACCATGTTTGTAAGAAAAAGAAAAACTAACTTGTAAAATGGAAATGATGCAGATATGTACATTTATTAGACATAATAGTGCTTAAAAAGATCAAGTGAATAATGATAGTATAATTGAAAAATGCCATAGGAAAATCTAGTCATCCATGCCTTATTTTAAATAATTCTTGTCATCTCAAGGATATTTTTGAGTTTACCCTAGACTTTGTGAGATTCCATAGTGATGGGTCCCATTTCTAGGATAATCATGTCCTACATATTGATTGAATTAGATGGTTGGATCCCAGTCCAACTTATAGCCATTCTCTAATGACATCATACGAAATTGGCCTAGACATGTATTTATATGTGTGTGTGTGTGTGTGTGTGTGTGTGTGTGTGTGTGTGTGTGTGTGTGTGTGTGTGCGTCTGTATTACAAATATATTATCATTTTTACGAACCATGTGCATAGTAGTGCATTAACCAAATATCTTTTACCCGATATTTCCCCGCTACCAGCTGGTCTATTTAGTACCCCAACGGGTTTATCTCAGTACCATGCAATAATAGTCTCACTGCCAGTAGGCTTATTCGGTACCTCGATGGGTTTACTTGCATTTATCAAGCTTCCTTGTTTTCAGATATTACTTAGCATTGACCCACTACCAACACACCTATTTAGTACCCTGACGTGTTTTCTTCATATAATGATGTTGATTATATGGAATTTATGTTGGTACTAGAGCGTGATAATCCTACTAAACACATAATTCAAATTTATAACAAATCTTATAAGTAATTTTTATAATGGCCTTAATTACGGATCATGTCAAAAGAGAATAACTTAAAGTTGTTCTTTGACCTTTTAGTCTATCTTCATAAAATGTTAGTAATGTACCCCACAAGCATAAATTTCACTGTAACACCACTTGTTATATGATTCACATTTATTTTCAACAAAGAATCTACAAAATTCATCAGAAAAAGGAAAAAGAGTATGTCTGCTTTAATTTGACAAAACTGCAACAACTGATCATAGGAATGAAACTTATATATAAATGCAGTTAATTTGTTAGAAATGACTCTTAATTATTTGGGAAAACACAACCATATTTACATATATGAAAGTAATGACAAACCAAAATAACTTTAAGGATCGGGAGGAGGAGGAATAATTTCCTCTTCAAGAAATTCCATGTGCTTTTGCTGCAAGACATTTTGTATGAAATCTTGTTTAGATATTGGTTGATGGTAAAGTCTAAGTCTGTGTCCATTTAATACAAATAAAAATTGTGAATCATCAATTCTCTTAATTTCTATTGATCCATTATCGAAAGTTGTAACTTACTTCATATAGACCCATCCAACGAGCAGTTAATTTTCCTTTAAAATTTTTGTATCTTGAGTCAAATAGCAATGCCCAATCTCCAGTATTAATTTTTTTTTGCTTGATAAATTTATCATGCCATTTCTTTTGTTGATTCTCTATTAATATTTTTCTTTGGATTGCATCCTATATAATTTCATATAACTCATTAATCTGTAATACTCATTGTTTTTGTGCTTCATCCAAATTCATGCCTAATTGTGCTGCCATACGAAATGTTTTAACTTGAAATTAGATAGGTAAAATGACTTGTTTGTCATACAACAACTCATAGGGGGTATGTCCTATAGTGTTTATCCATGTTATCCTATAGGGCCAAAAAGCCTCCAAGAGTCTATCTGCCCAGTTCTTATCATGTAAGCGAATCGTTTTGGTTAAGATGGATTCTAACAGTTTATTGGTAGATTCTTCCTGCCCATTATCCTAGGGATGATAATATGAGGATTTAGAGTGTCAGATGCCATACTTTGTGGTGATTTCTTTCATTAACTTAGAAGTGAATTGAGAGCCTTGATATGTGACAATTTCTCTAGGAATACCAAATCGAGTGAGTATTTCTTCATATATGAATTCTACTACCAATTTCTCTGTGGCCCTAAACAAAGATTCAGCTTCTACCCACTTAGTGACATAGTCTTTACAAACTAGGATATACTTGTTTTTATGAGACATGCGAGAAATTGGTCCTACAAAATACAGAGCCCATTTCTCAAATGGATCTATCATGATCTGAGGCTATAACGAAATATGATCAGAAGACGTAGGTCTACCCATTCTTTGGCAACTATCACATCCTTTAACATATTTGGAATCATCCTTAAAAATACTTGGCTAGTAGTAACCAGAGTGTAGCACTTTGTATGTCGTACACTTATAAAAAAAAATTCCTCCACATGGTCCATCATGGCATGCATGGAGGATATCTGTCATTTCATTGTCTCGTATTCATCTTCTAATAATAATATCTGGGCGAGTACGAAAGAGATCATTATCAACCTAGGAATAGTTAGAGCTCTGTACTATAATGCGACTCTTCTCGGGTGGGGACAAGTGATTTGGTAATTTCCCAGTTGCTAAATAATTGGTAATATCTACAAACCAAGGGTTTTCAACATATACAACAAATAGATGTTCATCAGGAAAAGTGTCATAAATGGGTTCATTATCGTCCTCATGTTGAATACAGGAAAGGGAATATTCTACTAAATTCTCTTTACCAGGTTAGTAAATGATAGTAATGTTAAATTCTTGTATTAAAAGAAGGTACCGAGTCACCCTACCATTAGTAATTGGTTTATTCATTAAAAATATGATGGCAAATTTATTTGTATGCACAAAAAATTCGTATCCTGTAATGTAATGGAAAAATTTATTAATAGAATAGACTCTTGATTCTCGAGTGTTATTCAAATATAATTATATCCACTATACCCATCAAGAAAGGAAAAGTATTGTTTTCCTGACAGGGTATCTAACACTTGATCAATAAAGGGAAAAGGAAAAAAGTCTTTAAGAGTGGCCTTAATTATCTCTCTCAAATCAACACAAATATGCCACTTCCCTCTGACTTTCTTTGGTACTACCACTAGAGGAGACACCAATTTAATATCGGAGATAGGATAAATGAAATGATCATTGAGAAGTTTTTGTAACTCCTCTTTTACTATATCTTTTAGAGTAGGATTCATCCTCCTCCGAGGTTGTATTACAGGTGGAATGGTTGGATCCATGTAGATATGGTGAATATAGGTGTCAGGGTGTATACCTTTAATGTCAGTTTATTCCCATCAAAATTATTCAGATTGGATTTTAAGGACCTTAAGCAATTGTTCTTGTTGACTCTCGGTTAACCTTGCATTTATGTCTAAAACTTTTCAAGGGCTAACTTCACAAGGTACAATATAATATGCTATGTGCTCTTCAATTGCAAAGACACATGGATTTTCTAAATTTTTTGAGAGAGCCATATTCTGCTGAAACTCATCTCCAAATCTCTGATCAAGCTGGGAAAAATATTGCAAAAAATCTATACAAGTTGTGGAAGAGACAAAATTGTTTAATACATTCTCAGTAGTTTTCTCCTGAAGTTCACAGTGATAGTCACTAAGAAAGAAGAGATATTCCATATTTTCATCCCCAAAGGGTAAATCTAAGCACCACAAAGTTTCAGTTACAATTTGTGATGGGGGATATAAAATAAGCCTCTATGTAGACAACCCATTCGAAATGGTCATTTCACCATCCTTACATCCTATAAAGGCATTAGCAGTGGTGAACCATGGCCTCCCTAAGGTAATAGGATTTCTTTTAGAGGGATCCTTTGAATCCAAAACCATAAATTCAACAAGATATTCCCATGAAGCTATTGATACAATAATGTCATCTAGGACTCTAGCAGGTCTTACCGTGGTATGGTTTGCTAGTTCTAGGATTGAAGGGGTAGGTCGGAGAAACTGTCCCAACTATAAAATTTCTATAACTGCGATGGCCATCATATTAATGGTAGATCCTAAATCGACAAGTCTATTTTCTATAGCAGTATTATTTACAATCACAGTCACTACTCGAGCCCCTGGATTTGTATATTTCACAATCCGAGCTTGGTCTATCATACATTCAGGCATATATCTTATAACATGAATTGTGAGGGGGTGTTTTTTCTTTGTTGTTAGGTGAATAATACATAATTCCTTTATTACATTACTGTAAATTGGTATATCCTTCAAAGCTTGTAATAGAGGGATTTTGACACAGATATTCTTTAATTCGTTCATAATGTCATCCTATGGACAAACTATGGGTTTTTCCATTGCTAGTCGTTCTGGAAATGGATGAATTATTTGCTCCAAAATGTGTTCTTGCTAAGGATGGGTATGCAATGGGATATTTGGAATATCCACATCCTACAGAATAACATCATTCATGACTTCATTTGAATCTTCTTCATCATTTTCTTCACGAATGATGACTGATGATTTGGGTATGTCATTTACAACTCTTCCAGATCGTAATTGTATCTCATGTATATGTCTAGTCGAAATAATGTAGCATGGAAGAGTTTGCAACTCAATGCTGTTAAGAGCTTGAGTTGGCTTATTATTTGGATTAGGTATCGTTTTTGCAGGTAACAATGTCGGTCGTGGAGGGTTTGTATTTTTAAAGTGATGAGTTTGGTGTGTAATAAGGGGAACTAAAGGAACAAACCCTGGTAAAAATTGTTGGGTATTGGCTAAGTGTTGAGGATATGGATAATTAGGTGCGGGGAGAGGTGGTGGATGGGGGTATTATTGTCCCCTCCACCCCTATTGCCAATACTATTGTTGAGTAAAATGAGGAGGAGGAGGATACTGGGGTGGCCGATGCTAGCAACATGTAGTGCTCCACTATTGAGGTGGTTGGCAAGGTTGGTAATAAGGTGGAGGTTGTGGTGACAAATTCTGATATGGTGGAAAATCCCTTGGTTTGGAAGGAGGCCTCTTGGATGTTTCACCAACATCCCCAGTCTTGTATATGGCTTGTAACTCTGGTAACAATGGGAAATCATCTATTGGATTCTCTTCTGTAAAAATGTGACATATGGAGATATTGTTTAATGGGCATTCCCTTTGGGGATGTTTAGTTCTTCACCTTGGACAGAAAATTCTCATCTCTACTCATTCATATTCTTGTCTTTTCTTAGCTTGTAAGCCATCTAGTTGGGAACCCATTGCTCCTAAAATATTAGTTTTAAAATTTTCCAATAGGATTCGTAATTCTATCCTCATGACTCCTCCAGAACTAAGAATATTTCCTTTTAGATTCCTACTATAATGCTCCGGAATATTGCTCCCACCTTTCTCCCTACTTCTGGAGTAATTTCTACATATCTCCCTGATTTTTGCAAAAGGTTTATGAGAAATATCATGCCGGATTCAATGATATTAAGGATTTCTACCAAGTCTTCTAAGACCCCCTTAAGGAAGAGTGTTCATACTACTTCCTCTCAAAGTTCATTATGTTTAGATTTATTTAATGTATAAATAAATCTTTCGAGATAATATTCCAAGCTCTCATCTTCGAGTTGTTGTATATTAAAGATATTGTTTCGAGAGTTTCTTGGTTTGCAATACTTTTGGTATTTCCATAAGAATGTAGTTTTCATATTTTCCCAGGTACTGGTACTAGATTCTCCTAATCCCATCAATCATCTTAAGGAGGAGTCTTTTAATGTAGCCAGAAAATTTTTAATTTATGGGAATCTTGAAGATAGTTATAGCTTCTACATAGAATGTCAAACTCGAACACAAATGTGTCTGGATATTCATTACTTTTCCAATAGAAATTAGGTAAGGAGGAAGGAGACATGTTCTTCATATTTATATCTTTTGCAGGGTCTAGAATAGGGAACCCAAAGGTAGTCTCAGTTTATTTTTCTCCTTCTCCATCATCATTTCTAACCTTTTCATTATCTTCATTCTCTCCATGTCGCTCCATGTAGGCTTGATTCCTAAAAACTGTGTACCTAGGAGGCTCCTTTCAAGGTGATAGTGGGTCGTCCCAATGTCTTTTTGGGGGGGAGACCTTCCTATGATCAACTATGTTTTTATTAGGTCCTATAGTAATGGTAGGTGCTACTATGGAGGTTTCTATCTATGAAATAACTCTATTTCTTGAACCGCCAAAGAGGACTTGTACCTAGGAAGGATCAATGAAATCAACAAAGTTAGGATACCCTACTAATGAGAAAGTTGTATTGTCAGGTTTCTGCACTAGTGAAGGGTTGAGGGTTTCCAAAGGTTGACCCTCTTGAATTTCTTCAGCAATGCGGTCCTTAGGATTTTCTGCAAGGGTTTCTTCCCCATCTATGGTTTATCCTATAAAATATTTAGCTCTCCAAGAAGAACTAATTCCTGTGTGGATTCTCTGATACCTTTTTGCTGCGTTAGCGGTTGGGGTATTTTGTCCCCTGTAAAGGTTAGTATGGATTTTAATAAGGTTTTTAGAATTAGATCTAATGTATCTACCCCTAGAATCTCCAAGTCTATTCATGAAAACTAAAGTAAAGGGAAACCTATGCTACTAATACTACTACTGTTGGATTTGGGGGCATTTGTTATAATACATGCATAGGTTCTTACCTCTTGTCCTAATTCCCCCCCCCCCCCCCCCCCCCNTAATATTTAATTATCAACTGAGGTTCGTAAACTTCTATTTGACAAAAAGTATATGCGAAGGTAGAGGGGTTCCTTGGGTGTCATGGAAATATTTTAACAAAGCAAAATTGAAATATATTTCAAAATGAAAACCTGAGTCAAACTCCTATAAATCCAACTATGAAGGTAATTAAACCAAAACAGAGTACTAGATTAGAGAAGTATCAAGCTATACTACCCCACTCTGTGGAAAATTACTGAAAGATAAGAATATAAACAAGTAAAATTTACGAAAATAGACCTCCTTTTCACTTAACTATTCCACCTCTTAATTTAAGAAAACTTTATAATAAACCTCATAGAATAAGTATACAATGGATTATAACAAAATTACAATAACTAGAGACACTTTTAGAAATTCAACAACTTAAGATATACATGCAATTGACAAATGTACATAATGGTAAAACTAAATTATCTAGTTCTAGTCTCCTTGGTTGTTCTATGGATACGCATTTACTGTTATTGGAACTTGACGAGGAGTAGTGTCAAAATGGCTTTCAAAAGAAGTAAAGAAACTAAATGGAATCAAGTCTAACTTAACTTCTACAAATATGTGCAAACTAAGTAAAGTGCAATTATAGGTGATGGTAAACATGATGATCTATTCCATAAGCAACAGATTCTTAACCAAAAAGATATTATGAACAAGTAATCTAATAAGATACAGGATTCTTTTTAAATATTACCGTCATAAACCAATTCAAATGTAAAGAAAATATAGCTTATAAACCAGTAACAAACCTTAATGAAAGAATTAAGTACAAAAATTAGTAAAGAAGATTTAATTGGAAGCAAGTAGAAAAATTAATAAACAATATTGAATTATGAAGCAAGTAGAAAACTTAATAAATAGAACTCTTTTAAGTCCTACTCTCTAGGTCTCTTTAGTAACCACATAGTGAAAGAAACAAGTCCTACTACTATAACCAATCTACAAGATGCTAGTGTACTTCTCTATAATTTGAACATGTCTAACCCTAAACTTAACATACACAAGGATAAATCAAATCAAACTAAAGATATAATTGTCACATATTATGACAGTATTGAATAAGGAAATCATAAATCAAAAGAAAAAGAATCACAAAGCATAACTCAAAACATATTCAAGGTGAAAGGAGGTGAAAGATAGGAATAGAACTTAATAAATACGTTAAACAATCTAACCTATAGTCCTAATGATAAGCATAATCATTATCTAACTACCATAGTTAAAACCTATTCCAAAAGCTAAAGAAAGAGAGCTTTAAACAAGCTTAAAACAAAATAGGAATATTAAAGGATGAACGAAAGGATGGATAACATACTAGAAGGTAGGTATGAACAATAAGCTAAAGAGACTTTCTGAATGGCAGTATGTATATAGAAAATAGTATAAAATGTCCTAAATGAGCTAATTGGCAACTGATCTTGTGCACATGGAACCATGATGAATAAAGACCGAGAGTGAACCTACTTAATGATCAAATTTGACAACAACATAACTTGAACTAATTCATAATTATAAAGGTATCATTATCTATTGCATTGTTAAACAAACTGAAATATAACGAAATAAATCTATCAAAAAATGAAAATAAACAGAACTAAACTTACTATAACTTAATCCTAGAATATCAAAGCAACCTACCTTATATACTTGTCAACATAAGGCTAAACCGTAAACTGAAAAGGTTGGAAAGGAAACTATGCACACAACCGGTTTTTAATCTATGAAGTGAAATTACACTTTCAACACAGCATCAGACTATAACCAGTGCTATAGGAAATAGTAAAATGGATGATTACATTAATTCAATTGCATAAATAAACTGGAAATAAAATTATTTTAATTTGCAAAGAAAGGGATAACGAAAATACACATAAGAATGAAAACCACTGGTTGATGAGGGGCCCTCTTAGCAATCAAGGTGATCCTTCCTAAATGCTTACAAGATCACAATCATAAACATATTAAATATGTAACTTGTATTAAGGTTCAAAACAGTATTACAGAGTCTTATTAAAAATGACTGACAGAAATGTAACCTCAAAAACTAATTCCATGTTCTCATCTAGAGGAAAACATATAGTGTTTACAGGAATGAGCAAGTTGACCTTTTTAGTGGTCGACTGCTCCTAAATTTAGTCAACCATCATTACAATTAACTTATCATAAGCCAACACATAGTCATCCTCATTCTTCCTTGGGAAACGGTTCTCTGTTGCATGTGCTATAGCATTAGCATTCATCTTGAAGTGGATTGGTGTCATGATGTTGAGCAAAGGAGGAAAGATAAGGAGCCTTCTAGACCGAAGGTTGTTCCATCATTCAAATGCATGGACACATAACCGTTATATACCTTTAACGTTGTGGAATATACCAAAAAACATCATGCAATTTGATCGACGAGCAGGAAGGTGAGTTGGATGCACTCTGTGCATATCTAGTGTGATGCGTGTCCAGTTGTTGGCTCAGCAAAATATCATAACCTGCAAACAAATTCATGCATACATGAAACGTGCTACTAAATAATATCAATTTTGATCAGTAAAATCATGAAATAATGATAATAAACCATAATTTACGTAAATACAAATATATCCATACCTGAGGATGAATAACAAGCTATATGCCAGAATTTTTTCAAAAAGATGACAAAATGGACGTCAAAAAGTGTAATTTCCCAGCCGAAAATGGTGAAAAAACTAAGATCAATAGTCATGATGTCTATCTTCATTCTGAAGAAATATTTTTCAAGATGTGAACCTATGCAATAACCACATGTGGCTCTCTCTCTCTCTTGTTTCTCCTCCTCCTAGATCTCGATCCCCTATCAGTAGAACCAGATCTTTCTGAACTTGATTTCTTCTTCTCTTTCTCCTTTTGATTCAAATATTTCTTCTTACTCTGGGATTGATTTGATATAGCAACAACAAGGGATTGATATTTGAATTTTATGGTACCCATTTGTATGATCTTGTCCTACTCTCGAGTCAAATAATCCATGAAATCTACTAGTGCATACATCTTCGAATTTCTAGTTGTAATCCTGCTTGAGTGGAATGTTGAAACATAGACTGAATACTCAGGCCCTAACTTAGAAAGGTTGGAAAATAAAATATGATATTATTTATTCTTTATGAAACATTGTTTTAGCTAAATTACTAACGCTTTTAAACTTAATAAATAAGTCTTCAGTGGTCTCATAGTGAGCTACAATCAAGGATATTAGCTCGTTCTCAAGGTGATGGCCTCTCATTTCATCTATCTTAAAGAATAGTGACTCAAAATTGAGCCAAAATTGATTCGAGGTGCCAAGTATTTCTATATGAAATAGGATTTTACATGAAGTGATGAGACAAATCATATTGAAATCTTCATCAAGTCTATTAAAATACTTAGCTTTCTCCATAGTAGAATTTGGCTCGTGTTCAGTACCCATAATGACCTGATAGAGGCCATTGGACCTCAACTGGATGACCATATCAGCCTTCCATTCAAAATAATTGAATGCAGTAAGAAATGATCAAGTTTTCTTCATCCTTATTGCACAACCTGTGACAAAAATGTTGTTAACATGTAAGGGAAACACTCATGTTTTCTGGAAATATTTCCTAAATAGAAACTCAAACCTCACAATATTTGTTTGAAGCTCCAACTAGCTCTCATACCATGTGATATTTTGATTCCCAGTGTGATCTAATATCTAGAGCAATGTTCACACTCAAATTATTTGACAAAATGTGCAAGAGAACAACAGAAGAGACAAAAAATAGTTGGAATAACACATGTGAATGGTGCTAATAACTGATCATATTATTAAAGTACATCTTGTAGATGTTATGGTACATACTTTTAATATATTTGGAAAAATTCGTGAGGCTCAAGAATCCAATTGGGAGTTTACATGTGTCATGGTAATATTTCACCCCAATCCCCCCTAGGTTGACCAATGGAGCTCCAACTGAAGCTAAATAGTAATGAACCAAGCTGTGAACATTGGTGAAGTGTGCTGGGGAATTAATGAGTCGAAGGAAAGCATGGGTCAAAAAATATATGTGAGTCGGAGGCTCAATGTGCAATAAATGCTCATACGAGATCCAAAATAGGAAAAATACACCACTAGAGCCCCTAGTGAAACCTATATCCCCCAATTAAAAGAGGTAGCCCTCCAAGGAAATAATGAGGGTGAAAATTTATTAAGTTTACCAAAATAGAGCTCTAGAGTGTGTGTGAAAGATATGAAAATAACCAGTTCACCTCCTAGATGAATTTCGCTAAGTCTAACCATAGCAATTTAAAGCATAAAGGAAATTGATATTGTATAAGGTATAAACCAAGGTACCAAGGATGCATTAATACTCCAACACCATGCAAATCCGAATAATATCATCTAACGAATCCTCGTGATGAGAGACACTAGATAGGGGAACTTTGAAGGGAAGAAGGAGTATCATGTCAAAAATCCCCTAACATCCAAGGATGAAGGGAGGAAACTCGTGATGGGTGCCTAGACGCTTTAATTAGGTGGGGGTGATTAGGTAAGGAATGGGCATAAAATTTTAACCATGTGGAATTCATGCATCTAGTAACTATACAAAATTATTTTTGTTTCCTCACATGTCTTATGTCTTCTACATCCATGTTAAAGAAGATTGCATGATGCTTAACACATACAGTAATTGAGGCATGCAAAATAAGGAAGAAATGGGCCTATGGTGCAGGGTTTGCAAAAGTCTCACAGTATCTCTAGATTGTGAATGGTCATTTTCTATATGTATAAGGTTAGACACCCATGAACAGGATAATGAAAGAATATGGAAACATAACGATTGTTTAGGGATTCTACCTTATGACACCGGTTCATGGGGTGACCAACTTACTAAGTTTCTACTTGCATACATACAGCATAACACAAACATTTATGAGGAAAATAGGACAAAAAGAACATGTACCTTATGATTGAAGGTTGATCCAAGCCTTTTCCTTTTCCCCAAATGCTCCTCAAGCTTTAGGTCTTTAGTACCTGCAAAATAGATTGATATATTTGCACAGAGATATTAGTTGTTATATGAGAGAGAATGAAAGATTATGATTGCATATAAATATGAAAAACAATATATTTCATATTTCATAACAATAAGAAGATGTGTGCACAAATTATGGAAGAAAATCACTTTTTATTCATAACTAGCAGGAAACATTACAACCATGTCTAAGACAAGCCTCTTTGCTAACTAGAAATTGAGATCTCTTGCTCCTTTCTCCAATGTATTCCTCCAGCATAACCTTGCTCTTCTAAATTGCTTCCTCTATCCTTTACCCCTCCCCTCTATTTATACTTTTTGATGAGGATTATTTATGAGGCCTAGGATGGTTAGATAGGTTGGGGAAGTTATGATTTCGAACCCACATTAGAGGAAATTTGGGGTCTAAAATGGGCCTTATAATAAAACACACCAACAATAAATTCTTGTGAGTTGCAATTCAGGAACCAATAGAATTTCAATAAAATGAGTCAACCATAATGGTTGACTTGACATATTTGTCATAAAAAAAACTACTTTTTTGTTCATATTTTCAACATATATCCCCATGTCAAGTAAAAACTGTGGGATATATGTTTAATATACAAACAAAAATTAATTTTTTTATTTCTTCCTAAAAAATTAATAATATAATTTTATTAGTTTAACTAATATTTTCCTTAGGAGGCCCATTTTACACCTCAAATTTACTCTAATGACTATCCCTAACGAATCATTTTTTTTTCTTCTTAGGGTAATCAAAGGTGGATATATAGGAAGCTCACGAATGAGTCGTGACTATTGTGAAGGAAACCTGTGAATGCAACATTTGATCATCCATTCATGGCTTGTATATGGCGCTACCCTTGAATGACTCGTGACTTGCAATGATAGAAGTCGTAAATGCAATACATACCTCTTTAGAAACATGGAAAATGATGGAGGAAGTAATGTGAAATAATGATTCTCTTCATCTATAGTTTGCAAGCTACTTCAATCCATAATGTCCTTTTGTGTACTGACATTCTCAGTGTTAGCATTTAGACGAATAAGTGTCTTTTATAGTATAATAGTTCCCCCTAATGTATGAGGTCAGAGGGAAGCGATGACCAAAATACAGTACAAATATTTTATCATGGAGAGACTCAATTATCAAGGTCACAGAGAGGTACCAAAAACAGATAGATCAAATTCATGTACAAAATCATTAATGAGGATGGCATGTTCAATAAAATGGAACAATATCTCCTTGATAGTATTCAATTATATTATATAGTATGGGAAAGAGGGCCACACATGTTTTACAATGGTGGATCAAAGCCACAATAATACAATGATGAGTCTTCAATAGATGGGAGTATTGTCACAAAGCATAGGACAATCTTGTGCAACTTAGGTTCTAGAGGTTGTAACCTAAGTTCTTCATCCAAATCCAAACCAAGTAGTACAAATCCTACCATGTGAATATATGAGTTGATTTCAAACATGGAAGGAGTCCATCAGAGTGTCAGTGAATGAGGTATGATGAAAACCAATTCAAAGGAGTCAACCAAAATGAGTAGTCAATCCTAAGATATGATCTTTGGAACTCTAGTTCTTCTTCTTCATGAGATACTGATCAGAAGACGTACTGCGAGGAGGAAGGAAATGAATCCTTAAACATATCACAAGAGTAATAGTAATACTAGATAAGGGAAGGTAGACACAAGCTAATATCGTGAAGGAAAATGATAAGGATCATGATGATCAGATAGGGATGAAGATCCTTGAACAATGACCACAACACATAGAAAACCCAAGACAAATATAGACTTTCAAATGGTACAACTAGACATATTTCTCATGTAGGAGACATGAATAGATTCCCCATGTAATAAGGACACGAGGAGGAGTGATGACTCGAAGTGATAGTTGAACCGAGAAGCAAAAAACTGAGACATGAGTAGTGCTAGGATCAAATGACTGCTTATTTGAAGGATGAAATGGTGCCAACAAACTTATAACCCAAAGAGTGATATTTTTCCTTTCCTTTATTGTTAAGTTTTAACGGGTCCAAGAAAGTCAGCTCGCATATTTAGTCATTTTTTACAAGATTGAATAAAAGAGAGAATAATTTTTGATATGTCATTGATCGTGGATTTTACGAGCCTGAATTAGTAAATTTTCTTCGTTGCTTTAATAGTTTTGAGAGTCTGAAAACTAAAAATAATACTCTAGGGGAGTTCGTTTATTAAATTTAACCTCTTGAGTTTGAAAAAGTATAAAACAATCCATAGGAGAACTCTCTTAGCTTCAAGAAAACTAAGGTATACATTTTTCATACCTAGTCGTCAAGGTCTAAAAAGGGGTAAACTATCACCCAACTGACACTCCTTCAAAAGAAGGCACATATACTTAGTTTAACGAGTGTTAAGGAAGGCAATATCATTTGGAAAGTTCCATTTATTTACAAGAATGCGACAAAAAAAAGTAAACTTGATGATTTGTACTAGGGTTTAATGAGCATGAAAATGACAAAAAGAATTCTCAGAATCTTTTTCATGTTTAGGTCCAGAGCATGAAAAAGATAAAACTAAGCTCAAACAGGTTCCTTTTCCATAATTTTATTTCTCTAGGCTCGGAAAAGAAATAAACCTACAACTGAAGATACTCTTCTAGATTCTGAAAAAAATAGAACATTCCTTTTTCGTAAATAATCCACATGGTGCGAAAAAAGGGTTAAACTATCACTGATGTGGATGATCATTCAATTACTTTAACAAGTCTGAAAGAACATGCATTAGAGGAAATTTCAACTAAGAATGGGCTTTCTAAGGAAAATAATAAAATAATATTTAAAATAATAAAATAATATTTATTAATTTTGGAGGAAGAAAAGAAAAAAACTATTTATTTTTTTAGTTCGTAAGTTTCTGCAGTGAGGTTGATTAATAATAGGGTTTTTAGGAGAATTTGCAGTGGTCATTTTGAAATTTGATGTTTCAAAATGATGGTTCCTTATTCGGAATCAAAATGTTGATATTCAAAATGACCATTGTGTATTCTCGAGAAAACCATATTACTAGTTTTTTTGTTCGTATTTTCGACATATCTCCATGTGTTTCTACTCAAATTTCGATTGAGAGAGCTCGTTGGATGCATAATTAAACTATGCATCCAACGAGTACCCACTATTCATAATTTTGACATGCCCCATTACCCAAAACATTTAAGTTAGCATCCAACATGCTCTCTCGATCGAAATTTGAGTAAAAACAGAGGGAGATATGTCGAAAAATACAAACAAAAAAGTATCTTTTTTTATGATACCTATCCCCAAATTTATATTAAAAATTTGTTTAAGACCTATATGATATTTCAAATTTAAAGAAATTTCATTGGATTGCACATGATGACATGGAATTTGAATTAGGGTTGAAAGGCCCATTTTGACTTGAAATTTCCTCTAATGTAACTCGTTTATCGAGTCAAATTTAAGGAGTCAAACCACGGATTAAAGATAAATCCGTAAGGAAGGGAGCCTTATAATCAAGGTTAGATTGGTAAAATATGCAAAATGAGGTATCAAAAATGACTACAAAGGCTACTACAACCTAGAGCAACTATGGTATGGGCACCAGAATGACAAAAAATGTTCTAACTAGGGTTATCCATGTAAAGGAGTCCCTAACCATTGAAGAACAACGATGTTTGTAAGGTAAAGAGTTGACATACATCATAGTCCATGGATGAAAATACATGCTAAATTTCATCATAATGTATAATTGTAAAATATGCAGAGGGAACTAGATACTACTCTAAATGTGAAGGAAATCATGTCTGATATCATCTGGGACTTGTAAAATTGAGTTAAAGACCCGTTGCATTAGTTCATATAACATAAAAAATAACTTCATCTATGCAAAAGTGGGTAAGGATTAAATTTGTTTACTATAAATAGTTGAAAATAAAATAAAAAACATACCATTCGATTTTTTACCATATGTGGACCAATTTACCTCTCTACTTCAAGAGATCGGTGTGGGAAATCAGGTGGATGGTTCTTCATTCCGCAAAGTCCGGGCGATTGATATCTCCCTCTACTTTAATTTCATGGCTTTAATTTTTAAAATTTTATGTTTAAAATTGGATTTTTGGCCTTCCCTAAAGGAACTATGGAGTAATCATGCGTATCATTATTTGAAGTCGCGGTTTCGCATTGCAACTGTGGGTTGACATTGGGAAACCCGCGAATGGTCAACACTATTTATAGTGAACAGTTTCCATTACTGCATAGAGTCAAGTTTAAGCAAATTATAATGTTAAAAATGTTGTTTGGGAAGGTGACCATGGTTATTGAGTGGCGTGAAAGGGAATTTGATGACATGGACTATCTTGAAATGAGTGATCTCATGACTTTAAACACTCTAAGAAGGTTTGGTTCACTCAAGTTATACCGCATGTCAAACATGTGGGAACAAGTTCGATTGTTGGAGACATTGGTAAAGCTATGGGACCATGATATTTGTTTGTTTGACCTCTAAGGAGAAACCTTGGAACTTACTATAGAGGACATATATTTCATCATGGGTTTTTCCCATATAGGGGAACCTGTGAACATGGAGGGTACTAGTCAAGGGGGTGACCCTCTCAGTGTTCAAGATTACATCAACACATACTATATACTAGCGACTCAGAAATTGAGAACCCAAATCCCCATTTGACAGATCACTACCTTCCTTTGAATGTGATAGTGTGCACTATTGTGAGAGTGGCGGGATCATCAGCTTTACATTTGGTTGCATCGGATCATATGTGCATAGCACTGGAGTACGTGAGGGGAGTTATGTATGACTTGTTTTCTAGAATAGTCATGATCATGAAGAGACAAGATTCTCATTTCCTGAGACAAAGGAAGAGGAAATTTGGTTATGCGAGCATTTTGGTGTCATTTTTTTTGTAGGGTTCCTGCCCTCAACCCCGCTCTTACATTACCACCCTCCCCACCCTACAAACCTAGAATTAAGCAGTACGGTAATATATTTCTTCACTAGGATGGTGGTGGTGGATTCAAGAGTGGTTATGATGATGAATTCTTCGCGTGGTGGAGTAGACAGGTTCCCGCATTGGAGTAGTTTCCATATGCAGGCTTGGATTTCTTTGGCGATCTTGATATCTCTCTCCCTCCCGGAGGAGTATGAAGAGATATGGGTGAGTCTTTTCACTTTTTGAATATTTACTTTTTGTTAAATTTGTATATACATATGTATTTGAGTTTGATACATTTTGAATTATTTTCAGATATAGGACCTG
This sequence comes from Pseudotsuga menziesii, assembly GCA_001517045.1. Taxonomy (NCBI): domain Eukaryota; kingdom Viridiplantae; phylum Streptophyta; class Pinopsida; order Pinales; family Pinaceae; genus Pseudotsuga; species Pseudotsuga menziesii. The sequence goes on from LPNX010050880.1 coordinate 313,712, forward strand.
TCCGACCAAACGACAATCCAAGGACCTTCATTTGACCTGTTGAGGTTGGTGGAGATGGAGCTATGCTCCAAGGTGTACACAAAAAGATGGAAAGTATAACCCATGATGTCCCGACACTAAGGATGTAGGGGATTTCAATGGCAATGCACCAACATTTTGTAGGAGTTCCTCCATCCATGTTACACCTTCTCCAAAGGGTGACTCAGGATGTACTTTGTTATTAGGAGGCTGTGGAGGCAGCTATAATTGAGGAGGCTGACGAGCACCCCTATTTATAGCATATGATGGATGTTGATACAATTTTGTATTTTTGGTCAAACTCAATGTATTTGAACATATTTTACACACACACACACACATAGATATATATTTACCTATTTATTTACATGTGTTCCAAATGTATCTGTGTATTTTGATTTTACAATGTGTGTGACAAATGAAAATTTAGTATGTAGTTCACAAATGCATTAGTGATTTTACTTTCATTTCTTGAAATGTGATTATATGAAATGTGTTAAAAATTCATTTCAAGTAACCTAACTCTTAAAAACTAATGCAATAAAGTAGGGTGTCTCACTTGGTAATCTCCATGAAGCTGTGAGACAACTAACTGGGATTCAATATTGAATTATAGGAAGGTGATACCACGTCAAATGGAATCCCAAAGAAGCTAAATGACTGCCATGCATTGAACAACATTATTAGTTGTAGGATCTAGGGATGTGCCACCTAAGGGAACCAGTTGTCTTGTGGGTGCATAAATGACCCAAGAAGCTGAAGGAAGATTGAAAGTGTGATGACTAGCACCATCATCGAACCCTACAAACCACTCTGAATATATATGGAACAACACCAAACTACATAAGAAACACTAACCAGTAATGATCATGTACAACATCATACAATAATAATACAAGAAAAACCATAATTCCTAGGCTTAATATTTTTTCAGTTAGAGCCTGTTTTGGGGTTCTCACACATTTTTACCATCGTAATCGACTAAATTGTATGCTCCCTTCTTCAAAAATTTTGATACAACATATGGGCCTAATCACATGGATTTAAAATTTCTTGCACCAAGGGTTTCCCTGTTCCCAGTCCCAAAGTAAGACAAGTTCTCCTTCAAAGAAAACAATAGGTTTTATAGCTTTGTGATATTGTTTTTTACCTGGTTCTTTTGTTCCTCGTTTTCATTGAGGACATCTCTACGCTGCTCATCTGGATTCTCTAAATGTAGAAAAATTTCCTCAATACTGGTAGTGTCGAGAAGTATGTGAATGGCAATTTCTAAAGATGGTATTTCAAATTCAACATGCATGACTGCTTCCATCTCATGAACATGGTGGAAAGGTGAAAAAACCATGGTAGTCTTCATATTCGTTCGCTATTCCCAAAGTGTTGTATACAATATGATGTGCCAATTTGAACTACTTTCATTTATAGTGTGATTGAGAATGGTTTTCAAGGTTTTATTCACTGCCTCTACTTGTCCATTCACTTGCAGGTAGAAGGAAGATGAATGGTCTTGCCTAAAACCTTACATCGTGGTCAATTCAGTCATCATGATGTTATGGAAGTGATTTCCATTGTAATTGAAAATCAACATAGGGATACCGAACATAACGATAATCTCGCTGAAAATTAAATATGTTGTTGTCTCACCATCATATTTAAAGGTAGTGTTTCTAGCAGTAACATAACCCATTTTAAGTTGTTAAAATGGGAGTCCCATCCATCCTTTAAATTGGATTTTCAAGCCATGATATTGATAAGGGATTTTTAAATTGTAATTATTGTGTTCTGTCCTTTATAAAATTTCCTCATAAACCTTGTTTTTTTGTTTTCCGGATTTCAGAATCGCCCTTTTATTTTACACATATTTTTTGTGTTTTTTGATTATCTGTGAATTTGAAAGAGGAAACACAGACACAAATCCCCCTAGGGGGGATGGTGAATAGTCTCGAAAGAGCCTATTCGAAAAGATATTTTGTTTTTATTAGAAGCGATTTACAATATCAGTAAATTGAAATTGATGCACTTTGGTCCTTGTTATTTGGGATCCAAAGGCTTAGAACAAGCTTGTAACAAGCCAGCATTAAAACACAGTGGTGGGGAAAGCTTCCGTGAAGCTCCGGTTCGTCCAAGAGTCAGAAATTGGGCAGAGTCTCCTTCTATTTTTTGTTAGACCTGCTAAAAAATAGCGAGCAATCAAAATCAAATGTGCCCAAACACACTTTGAAAGTGTTTTGGATGACTACACTAGTTACCAAAAAAAAACTAGGTAAAATTTTGTTAAGTTGGGGTAATCTAGTTTTGCAAAAAGGAACCAAGGAAAGCAAGATTTCCTTGGGATATTGGCTTTCTATTTGGGAAGATAATAAAATGTGCAATTTTATTGCAGAATATGAAACTTTAAAGTACAGCAAAGGAAACTGCCTTAAAATCAAGCTACAAATTTTCATTAAAATGCTTGCAAAAAGAGGATAATTTCATCTAGATCTCTTAAAATATAACTTTATATGCAAAACAGAACTGAGATCTAAACTTAAGAAATGATCTTAATAACTAGATATATATGTAATTTTCTTAATGAGACAGATCTAAGCAATAAGACTCTTTAAAAGTAACCAATTTGAAGAGAATTTAAGATTTCGAAGGAGGAAGAGAGAGAAAGAGTGTTTGAATCCTGGGAATGTTGGGCTTTGGATTCTACTTTGGTGGAACACCGAGGGCCTATGTCATTTAGAATATCTTGAAGATGAGGAAGATGCAAACCAGCTCAACCTCTTCTACAAGCGAGATCACCTGCAACATAGAAATCTTTGCACAAATAGATGGTTAAAACATAGGTGCTACTGGAAGAGATAATTGGAAAGCATGCAATTAAGCTTAGAATACATACAACTCCAATAGATCTAAAACAAGCAGTAGTAAGAGCATAAATCAAACTAGAATAAACTCTTACCTTAACAAGAGGGAGCTCTCTCCTTCAAGGCCAACAATTAACCAACAAAAGCAATGATAAATAACACAGATTATACCTCATAAGCATTTGACAATCACGATACACACATGAAGAGCATTACACCATAGATATTTCCTCCAAAGATTATTTATTCAAAAATAATAAACAATACAGTACAAGAGCAACAGTACCTCAATCCTATTTCTAACTAGCTTGGAAGAGGCTGCTTATACTTTGATATATAGAAAAACCAGGAGAGCTTGCCCAGGGGGGTGCAAATCCCAAGGAAACAGATCAAATCAACTGATGGAGAGTCAATCAATGAAGATCTGAAGCTAAACTGAGACTACTTGTCAATCGGGGGCTTGATTGAGCTGACACATCAACCCATAAACCGACACATCAATCCACAAAGCTCCCAGGATATCCCACATGTGTGGAGGAGAGAGAGATAGGGTGCAATTCCCCATAAAGACTACTAAAGATCAACTCTGGATCTGATTTGATCACCTCCTTCAGTCAAGGATTTGTGAGATCCAATCAATCTGGTTTAGATCTGACTGATTTCAATAAAATCGGCTGACAATCCATTGATCTATGATTTTGGATTTTCTCCATTATTCATAAATTTATTAATTAAAATAATTAATAAATGACTTTTTGGGGCTTTCTAACTTGAGTGATGGAAAATCACTCAAAACTAGGAAATAGTGGGTCCATGGGTTTACATGGTGCTCTTGGCTTGAAAATGAGCACCTACATGACTGAAACTGATTATTTGGCCCTCTTTTATTACAAAATCAATTTTTCCAATTAAACTATTTAAAAATACCCTAAGTTTTGGAAAAATTAAATTTTAATAAAAAACACTGAAAAAACTAAAAATTTGAAAAATTGAAAAAACCTAGGGGGACTTAGACATGCTCATACGACTTGACCATGATCCCTATCATGTTTATATATTGACACATAGACTCTAATAACATCAATAGGCATAAATGCCAAGACGTCCCCCCCAACTTTAGAGGTATGGAGTGAAAAACTCAGAAATTATCAGTCGTTTATTCAACAACCAATAATAACCAAGGGAGAAAACACCCTGGGCTGATCGGATTGACAAATAAAGTCTAAGAGACTGAGTCTTTTATAGACACTATCATGCTAGAACATTTATTACAATTCCCCCATGGGGTATGAACATGTGATATAGTACAACAAAGCTTCCCAAAATCAAGATTGAAGGTCTTCTAAAGTTCGAACAAGTTATCCTTATCTGGTTCACCAGACTCACTTGATAAAAAAACACTAAGTACAAATTAGGTGGTAAAAACGCCTAATTTTCTTATATTTTCATATAAAGTCATATCTTCTAGGCACGCCTCAAAGACATTTTGGTCTCTAGTCATTTGATATATTTCTCCCCACTTGAACTCCTTATGGGCCCCTATGATAGCCTTAGTGTCTTCATATGTGATTTCAATACTGGATATAATCTCCACATCTGAATCAACCTCAGTGGCATTGGATTTCTTCTTTTCTCTCTTCTTAAGCATGGTGTGAGGTAAGGACTAAAACTGTAGCATGGTCATAGCTAGATATGTCTTAGTCATTCTAATGATTAAAACAACATCCATTTACATCAATATGAAATAACTAAAATGAGAATCCAAGTTACAAAATACATGAATCACTGTTTTAAAATCACTTATTCTTCTAAAAGATGAGATTAGAGCTAGTGTCTAACATTATAGAAGAAAAAATAACAATATTTACCATTTCATTCTTAGCCACTCATAAAAATTTCCGTGCGGAGAAGAGAGATCACTTCCCAGAGGTTTCCTAGTCATTTTATATTTGCAGTAAGGGTGCATGTTTGCAAAACTTAAATTGAAACTCATATATATATCCTTTTTTGAGTTATATCTCTGTTGTTACATATCATTCTCATGTTTCTAGGAATGTTAACATATTGAAGGTTAATTACTTCTTCAATGGTTCTTGAAAGTATTAATATTAATTTTTTTTATCTAATCCACAGGGTTTACAAATCTTAATTTTTTTGTCCTGTTTATTAATCTTAGGACTGCAAGCAATCTAGGTTTCTCCTCAAAGTAATGAATCATGGTACTGAGAAGTCATGGTTTGCATCTAAAACCTTTAAAAACCTGTTACAAAAGATATCATCCCTAAAGGGGATAATGATCAAGACTTCCTCACACACAGTTTGCAAGAGAAACCTATTTCGAAGCCCTAAGATGTAGAAATACCAAGAGGTAAAATTTTCCAAGGGTTTCCCTTTTATTCCTTTTAGCTTATCATCATCACAACATCAATATTTCTTCTCACTAATCCCAACAAAAAAAACATACAAATTCTTACAGCTGATTTTACCACACATGGTAGATCACACATTTATGGCCTTCCCTATCCCTTTGTAGACTCTTTGAACCCCATGGACTTTTTTTGTACCTTTGATGTTTCCAAGATCATCCCTAAAAACACCTATTATTTTCCATATGCAAATTTTAAACCCTTTATCATGTATACACGTGGATATAACCCTTAAACCCACATACATCGGGATGTGTGCAAAACGCCAAATATTTTGGAGTTTTTCTTGATGTGGATTCGAGTCACTTGTCTCTTTCCCTTCCATATGCCTCGAGATCGCTCATATTTGACCTTCCATTACCCCATTAAAGCACTAGATAAGGAATCCTTTGGATACATTGAAAGGAGGGGAATTGAACAACAAGAAAACTATAGTCCATTATTGCCATAGCTTATACTTGAGTCTGCATCCCTTTGTCCCTTGGAGCACTTGGTGTTCTTCCCAAGATTGCCTTTGCTTGTGATCTTACTATCGAGAGATGGAGGACTGAGGTGGTGGAGGCCTAGGTGGAGGACTTATTTTTTACGGTTTGCAGACGTGCCGACCGAGGTTGTCATTCTTGTACTCTCTGATTTATATTAATAGAAATATCTTTTCCTATCCAATGATGTGCATTTAAATGAATATTGAATCCAATGATGATTTTAATTACTTATACATTGTTGATTAGATATGCTAGAGTAGGTATAACACCATTATATAGCATGCTTGTCTTGTTTGCTGATTGTTGAGAGAAAAAATTGTTAACACAAGTGGGATTGGAAAAGCTCAACGGGGATCTACATCAACCATCCGGAATAAGGTATGTTTTGAGATCCTTTAGTGTTATATGTTTTATTTCTCTTACATAATGGGAAGGGATTGATTTCTACAGTTACTATGTCTATTGTGGTACACCCCAAGCCATAGGAAGTTTTCTCTGTAATAGAATTGGCGACCATACTAGGGAGTTCCAAACCATTTCCTATGGGTGTTTTTATCGGCATTCAATGTTCTTGAATTGCTATGATTTCTTTGTTTCTAAGTCGGGTTTGGGGGCATGTTTTCCCAGTAGTGTCTTACAGGAGTAAATTTTGTCTCAGCTTGTCTGTTTTCCTTCTTTATCTCTTTTTCTTCCTGTGCGCGGGTTTTTCCTTCCCAGTCGCATGTACATGTGGGTTTTCCTAGAATAGCCATGTATATACGCATATTTTCTAGAAACAGTCGCGTATGCCCTGATGTTTTCCTTTTGGTGGGAGATTAAGTGTTGCTGGGTGAGTTTGGATGATTACTGAGTCTTCCTTGATGCTTTTGGAGTCTGTATACACCCCTGTTTCTGACCAGAGATCCTTTTTAGTTTAAATTTTTGAAAATGTTATTGTCATTTCATTTTCTATTTTTTGTTTTGGGATTAGTGCATTAGGTCTCTTTTACCTTGGTGCTTTGCTTGGGTGCTTTCTAGTAGTGCTTGCAGATTGTAGGGGTTGTAGAGTCATACTTTTGCTTTTTATCTCATTTAATTCAAAAAATACAAAAACATTTTCTTTTTGCATCATTTTGCATTTGCATGGTACTTGCATTAGGTTTTCTTGGAGAGTATTAGTCATATTTTCATATAGGACTCATTGCATATTCATTTGAAGGAAAATTTTGTGCTTCATGTAGTAGTATTAATTCTTGCACATGATCTAGGAACTAAGATTCAATCTCATCAAAGAATTATTAACAATTACTCATGAATTGGAAATTTTCAGGAAGAAAATAAGTTTCCTCTCTGTATATTATATAAACAATAAAGGATTACAATACCATGCATGAGCCATGGCTTAACTCAATGAAGAATTCGAATAACTAAGGGA
>LPNX010050880.1:321459-367956 GCA_001517045.1 Pseudotsuga menziesii
ATATTATTAAATATCTAATGATTCACAAAATAAAATATCAGCAACCTCACAGGAGGAAACTAACACCAAATCCCCATCAGCAAATTTGAAGAAGAACTGCGGTACTTGATTTTTCACACCGGAATTGGTGAGAGCAGCTACAAGCATGACTGAAAGCTCTTGGATTTTAAAATATGAACAAAATAATATCAGATCAGAATGTAAATCAGATCTAAATAAGTTCATAACAGATCCAAAACTATTAAATGAAATTAAATCCCCAGCAACAGTTTTGAAGGAGACTTGCGGTACTTGTTTCTTCACACCGTTGATGAGAACAGCTACAAGAAGTATTGAAGGTTTATGAACCTGAAATTTTGAACCAAGAAATATCAGATAATATCCATATAAGATCATATCATATCCAATAAGGTTCATATCAAATCCAAAATTATGGGCAACCGAGACGGTGGATGCACAGTTTTCTTCTTCTTCAAAATTCTGAATTTTGGTGCATGCAATCCTGCAGGAATTTGCTGGAAGATCTAGATCATGGGGAGCGAATGTGTCACTCTTATAATCTGATATTTTTTCCAAAATATCCAAGTTATTACATATTTTCACACCAGCAGCAACATTAGCGGAAGAAAAATCAAATTTCTCTTCACTTTCGGAAGCAATTACTGGTAAATTTTGCATAGAATTCAAAGGAAAATCACCAGTGAATGTTTGCATGGAAGTGCAGCAGCATTTTTATTCAATATCAGAGATTTGAATGTCTTCTTCTGTTTCAGAAATATGAGAAGATGAGATATCAGAGATCTCATGAACTTCCGGAGCATCAGGAGAAGGAGTCACTTCATGGAGACTTTCTTCAATTCAAATTGAATGTGTAGAAGATTCTGCTTCATCTTCATCTTGAACAACTTCATTAGAGAGAGTAGAGGCTGATAGCTTTGAGTGAAGAACTCTTGTGGTGCTGGATGTAATCTCCAAAGTACTATTATGATCCTCATTGTGCTTGCCAAAGGTTTTGTCCAATCTTGTCCATAGATTCTTTGGGTGTTCAGCAGAATAAAAAACAAAGTACAAGTCATCATCAAGGGCCAGAGCTATTGATCCAAAAGCTCTGTCAATTTCATTTAGCCAGTCATTCTCATTCTCATAAGTCTCTCTTCCAATTCCAATAGACACCTCATAGAGACCTCGTCTCTTGAGATATGCAATCATCTTCAACTTCCATTCCGAATAGCTTGTGAATGGGGTGAGAGGAGGGATTGATGAGTCCATTCGAAGTTGTACTTGTTAAAACCTGCAAATCAAAACAAAAGGCACCGTAAGGTCGGATTGAGCTATTGCTCACATTTCATGGATAAATCTATCAAAAATCTTGTTCTTGAGAGATTGATCTTCGTCCCGCCGCATGCTTTGATACCATATTAATTCTTGCACATGATCTAGGAACTAAGATTCAATCTCATCAAAGAATTATTAACAATTACTCATGAATTGGAAATTTTCAGGAACCAAATAAGTTTCCTCTCTGTATATTATATAAACAATAAAGTATTACAATACCATGCATGAGCCATGGCTTAACTCAATGAAGAATTCGAATAACTAAGGGATAATTCGAATTCCCATGCATGAGTCTAGCTTAACTGACTCTTTGCCATGCAATACCACTCAGTTAACCACTTGACAAAAAAACCTTAATTGACTCACCAATCCTAACTGAATTTGGAGTGCAATAAATGACTTAATCTCAACTGAAGGAGATCAAACACATGTCATAGCAACCAACCATCAAGTGCTATTACTGCATGACTCCAATAAACCTTGATGAGCTTAACTGAAGCTGAACTGACCATCAGAAGTTGGTGAAGGCGCCTAGTTCACTCGAGTTCATTAAATAATAATAAAATAATCAATAAATAATGATTAAATAATATATTTAATGCATGGAGGCGCCTTAACTGACTATAACTGATTGGTTGAACTGAAAGTAACCCCCAGTTAGCAATTAGGTGCATGAATGTCACCCAGATCACCCCTGGCGTGCTCCAGTTAGCCTCCTTGACTATAGGTAGGCGTGGGAGTGATTGGGATGATGGTAATTAATGCTCCTTGATGTCAATTAAACTTAGGATAGTGGTTTAACTAGGCCAATTTGACTGAAAGAGTGTGTATGATGGTAGATGTCTCCAACAAGTAGCATACCCTATTCTTCATTTGACACAGTGCATTTGCATTGATTTTTAGGTGTGCATTTTACTTCTTGTTTCATCATAACATCATTAGTTGCACGACCATTTTCTCTTTTGAGTAATAATCCAATTAAAATCAACACATAATAAAATGAATTACACTCTTTTCTTTTATAGGGTGCACCAACAAGACTAGGTTTTAGGGTCTTGGAATAGTTCATTGTGAGTAAATTATCCAAGACCACTAAACAGAACATTTATGTGTCTATCCAGGTGAGAGTGTGAAATTATTTTATATAATTAGTGTTTTTAGGATCCTCCTCTTACAAGGGAGTTAAGGACAAGGGAGTCTGAGCGGTTATTGTTGAGATGACCCCTAGTTATAACTGAGTAGCACTAGGCATATTTCTAGGATTGTATTCATATCCGGGGGCTCTTTCAAGAGTTTCAGGATTTGCTACCCTGCCCAGACAGTAAATCCCTCCTACGACTGTCCGCATGAGCATTGATTATATTGAGGTGACCTTAGTTTCCTTACCTAGGTTATTGAGGGGGTACTTAGCAGAGGTTATTCTATGGGTGTCCTCTCCAAGTAGGGGTCGGACAACACAGTCACTATATGCATTGAACCTGAGGGCCACTATAATTGGTTACAGACCTCTGCTTGTTGTGTATGGGAGTATCAAGCCTCTCCTAGGAGAGACATACCTACTTCATTCAGGAGCTCACATATCCTACCCTTGTTTGCTTGCGATTTGGATTTACATTTTATAGGTGTGTGCTCTGTGCACGTTAGTTTTCCTAGGGTTTGCGTAATTAGATCGAGTCTTTTTATTTTTTGAGTCATTGTGGATTTAGGTGTAGTGCTTTGCCTTTCTCTTCGTTTATCAGGACTTTGACATTCCATGTCTCCTCCTCCTTTGGGAGAGAGAAACAGACAGTCCGGGCAGACTACCTCTCACTTTGATTCACACATGCTGGGAGATCATGAGGATGATATTCCTGAGATGTTCTCTCCATGTCACGATGTTGGGGAGGAATATCCTACTCCCGTATATGATCCTTCACTAGAAATACCTTCACATTCTTGTTATGATCCCTCATTCATAGGTCACTGGTATTGGCTAATAGGTGACGAGACTGATTATGAACCCACAAGGACTAGCCATGTTCATTATGGAATGTCTAATATCCCTGCACTTGATCCAGTACATCATGTCGAGTCAAAAGTTGAACCTAGAACTATGCCTGGGGGCACTCCTATTACTTTCCATGCGGAGAGATTTGGGAGCACTAGTCACATTGCACCTTCCATCCCAGCAATGGAAGCAACCTCACATGCCTGTCCTAGACCTAGTGTTAGTAATCATATGTAGATACTAGAACCGAGACAAGTGACCATTGGGAACACCACTTACATCCCTTCACATGCCCCTTCATCCTCAAACCCTACTCCTTCGAATGCATTTTTTATAAACCTTCCTCCCCCTCATTCACATGGTCCTTTGGGATGAAATATCACTACTAGCCATGTTCATACTGCGACTGCTCATATGGTAGTATCTCAGAGTCAAGTACCTCCTATTGTGTCAGGAGGTCATATCCCTATTTTTGGATCATCTTATGGTCCATCTCAAGGAGTTCACCATATCCCTAACTATCGACATTCTCATGGGACCTCCCATGGGACACCTTATGGAGATTCTCATAGACAGTCTTATGGACCGTAGTATGGACAGAACTATCAACCTTATGGGTATGGGTATCAACAACCTGCTTACTCTTCCAATTATGGCTTTGTAGCACCGCATAATCAAGGTGCCTCACATCACAATGCTTCCGTGCAGCCCTATATGGGTCAAATGGGAGGAGGCTATTATGTCCAAGGCCATGGTATTTATAGCAATCAACCTTATGTGAACCAGAACTATCAGGGAACATGGCATAGACCGGCTCAATCTAGGGTCCATTTCCTCGCAACATTGAACTTACCTGACTTATTGAGACTTATGAACGATCTGGTATCTTCTGACCTGGCCTGGCCGACCATATCTAACAAGATTCCTTCAGACATTCCCAAGTTCGAGGGTAAAGCTGAAGAAGATCCTGGTGAGCGTGTCACTAATTTTCACCTTTGGTGCTCTTCCAATTCCTTACATGATGATTCAATTTGTTTGAGGCTATTTCAACGCACCCTCATCTGGCCTACAGTGAAATGGTATATAGAGTTACCAAGGGGGGCATACATTTTATTTGATGACCTTTCCATGACTTTCCTCAATCACTTTTAGCTACCCATACGTTACAACATTGGTACCGAACTCTTGTCAATATTTTGACAAGACAAAGCCACACATATCTAGGATCATATTCAAGAGTGGCATAGATGGAAGAGGTTGATTAAATCCTTTATACCACTTAATATTATCCTTGATGGGTTCCTCAAGTCATTGTTACCTTACATCGTGAAAGATGTTTCTACATATGGAGTCCAAAATGAGGAACAAATAATATTTAGGGCACAAGAGTTGGATTTTATCTACTCTCAATCCAGACTTTTGTATGGGATTATACCTAATGCTCCACAATCTTGTTTCGATCCCAAGATCAATCCTGGACCACATGCTGATGGCATTGTGGGTTGTACAAGTACCAAACCTGTGAATTCGGTTTTGAAAAAAGTGAGCCAATTATCAATTAATCAATCCGCGTCGGGACAAGCCACGGATTCGTCTCAACCTACCCAATCGATGAGTGTACTTTCGGTGCAATTGTCAGAACAGAAGGGAAACCAGTAGCCTGGAAGGAATAAGAAAAAAGGGAAAAATAATCGTAAGGGTGGGAATAAGAACAAAATTGCTAATTATAATGACAAGAATGCTCGTAATACTGGAGGGGAAAAGAAGACTAAATGTAAGGTAAAGTTTCCTTACAAGTTATGTATGGAGGACCACCTCACTCACTTGTGCTCTCATATGGAAGATGCCTCAAGGTTCATAGCATAGGGCCCAACTGTGCTAACTAATCCTTTACCCAACAATCAAAATATGAACTCGAGGACCATTGATCCTCATTGTGCATCAGGTGGACATTAGAATCCATCGGAGGCCAATACTAGTCATGGTTGTGTCAACATAGTGCACACTACTAAGGTTGTGACTCATGCGAAGGATTATGATTCGTCACAACCAGACCTTGGAAAGGAACCCGCTCCACCCGAGAGCCCTTTGGGTATCGAAAAACCTATGGATAAACCTGAAGTTGCACCTCGCATTCCTAAGGGAGTCCTAAAGCGTTCAGGGCACAATCCTAATGCTCCAGCTTCCCAGAACTATTCTGTTGTCGAGGATTTGGGCCAAAATCCTTATGTAATGTTCGCGCTTGAAGTACTTCCGACTTGTCCTTCGTAGAGGAGAGCCTTGATTTTTGCTCTTAGGGTTAATGATGATAAGTATTCTTCTGTTATCAAATTTGAAACCATGGGAATACAGCCTCGCATTCCTTATTACGTGTCTCTTTTGATTCATGTAGAGTGTCTGAATATGACCGTGAAATGCACTGTTATTGATGAAGGAACTGTTGCTTCCGTTATGTCTTTGTCATGTTGGAATATTTTGGGTTCTCCTGAGTTATCTCAATCCACTACTATGTTTACAACTTTTGATGGTAGATCATTTCAGCCACACAGGATTCTTCCTTCTTTTAAATTCCAATTGGGAGGGAAGACCATCGCGATCGAGGTTGAGGTGGTTGATGCTGCCCTTGACTACAATATTTTGCTGGGATGGAATTGGACGTATAGTATGCAAGCCATAGCCTCTTCTCTCTTTTGGGTGGTATGTTTTCAATTTAATGGAAAGATCATTATGATTGATCAGACATCATACCATAATATGACTATTAATGCATCATCGGGAACTTCTATCATGATTATCAATCATTCTCAGACGACAACTGGGAGTGCGCGTGTGGATATGTATCCATCTCTTATGGTAACCTTTAGGTGTCCTGCGCCCATTCTTATGATTGAATCTAACTTTAGTGGGGCTTCATCCTTATTGAATTCGATGACTTTTCGCACTACCCATATGGAATATCCTTGGATTCTTCCTTCACCGATTTCTTCGATTGGACCTATCGGAACAGATGTTTCGTTTCTTGCAACGATGGTACCATATGAAGAAAATCTTGGTCAAGCTACAGAACTTAGTCCTTCCTCTTCACGGATGGAGGAGGAGGACCCGTATGTGCTGCCTACATCGGCAGTTGAGTTCTCTCATACACATTATAGCCTCAACGATGTTTTTCCATCGGATGAAGCCATTATTGAGGCCATGTCTGGGGTTGATCCACCTTGGGAAGAATTACATCATCGATCATATTTTCTTCATGAACTCGACCGTATGGAGCGTGATGACTTTAGGGAGATTCTTAGCGAGAAGATTGGTAGTCATGTGGTTCCATTGAGCTCTCCTTGTTATATGGCCAATAGGAACATGGAAAATTTATCATGTACTATTCCTATCAATATTTTTCACAATCTTGGAAAAGTTTAGAACGTCTACATTGGGGTGAGTTGTTCCCCTGATGAGATCAAGGAGTATACTGAGCTATTTAAAGAGTTTCATAACACATTTTCTTGGTTATAAGACGAAATTCCAGGTATTGAGCCTCATATTGTTCAACATGAGATTAAGACCTATCCAAATGCGAAGCCAGTTTGTCAATGTTTACATGTGGTGAATCCTAGCAAATCACCCACCATTAAGGCTGAGATAGAGAAACTATTAAAATCCGGTTTCATCTATCTCATTCCCTTGATGGAGTGGGTTTCAAATCCCATTCTGGTTGGTAAGAAGGAGCGAGTGATCTATATATGCGCTGACTTCTATTATTTAAATCCTGCTTGTCCTAAAGATAATTTTCCCACACCATTTATTGATCAGATTTTGGATGAGTGTGTGGGAAGTGAGGTATTCTCGTTCATGGACAGTTTTTTCAGATATAATCAAATTCAGATCAAACCCAAGGATAAACATAAGACTGCATTTATTTTTCCCTGGGGTACTTTTGCATATCAAAAGATTCCTTTGGGCCTTAAAAATGCCAAAGCTACATTTTAGCAAGCTATGACCTTAATTTTTCATGATCTCAAAATGATTATCGAAGTGTATTTGGATGGCCTTATTGCTCATTCTTGTTTGAGAGTGCGTCATCCATACCATTTGAGATTAATATTTGAAAGATGTTGTCATTACCGAGTTCATTTAAATCCTCATAAGTGCAACTTTTGCGTGACTATTCGTCGCTTGCTAGGGTTCATTGTATCCAGGGAGGGTATAAGAGTCGATCAGTTAAAGGTTGAGGCAATACTTCAATTGTATCCCCCGCAAAATATTAGACACCTTCAATGTTTGCAAGGCATGGAAAATTTCATGCGGAGATTCGTAGTTAATTTTTCCATCTTGACTAAAGGCTTTATGGATCTTTTAAAGAAGGACACTCCTTTTTGCTGGGATGAGCGAGCCGAGGAGTCCTTTGATGCTCTTAAGTAAGCCTTAGCATTGACTCTTGTGCTTAGTCCACCTGACTATAGCTATTATTTCTTGATTTATGTGGCCGCTTCCATGGATATGGTTGGTATGGTTTTGGTTCAGGAGGATGAGGAGCTCCACGAGCATGTCATATATTATTTGAGCCAAAACCTCATTGATGCAGAAATCTGTTATTCCCATGGGGAGAAGCTTGTGTTGGCCACCATTCATGCGGTTCAAATATTGAGACATTACATTCTCCTTCACCAAACCTTGGTTTTATCTCATATCAATCCATTTTAGTTTGTCCTCACTAGAAGGATGATTGGGGAAAATAAAATAAATGGATTGTTATTTTGCAAGCGTTCGATCTCGAATTTGTTTCAGTGAAATTGAAGAAATCGTTGATCTTTGCGGAGCTCATATCTGATTTTCCAAGTTTGGAGGAGGAAGAAGTTTACGATGATACATTTTTCAATGAGCATATTTTCCTTATCTCAACTTTGGAACCATGGTATGGGGCTATCATTTTATATTTGCAAGCGTTGAAGGTCCATACTCACCTTTCATGGGATGAACGACGATGTTTACTTCATGTAGCTAAGAACTACCTTATAGTGGATAACACTTTGTACTATCATGGGGTAGATTCCATTTTACATCGTTATTTAACCCATGAGGAGGCTGAGGTTGCGCGAAATGATTGCCATGGAGGGGTCTGTGGTGGTCATTTATCTGGGCTTTATACAGCCCAAAAAATCTTGAGAGTAGGATAATTTTTGTCATTGATCTTCAAATATTGTGTTAATTTGGTTAAGAAGTGACACCCTTACCAGGTGTTTGCACACAATATGCGCTCACATCTAGCCTCGTTACATCCCATTGTCACCGCTAGTTCCTTCACCAAGTGGGGGCTTGAATTTATGGATTACAACCTAGCTTAGGCTGGGGGGCATCATCACATTATAGTTGCTATCGATTATTTCACAAAATTGGTAGAGGCTATGCCCACTATTAAATCCATTGGTGAGATAGATGTGCATTTCATTTTCAACCAAATTATTACTCGGTTCAACATTCTGAAAGATCTTGTCACTGACCATGGTAGAAACTTTCACAATAAAATGATGGAAGAGTTGGCTTCAAAGTTAGGTTATAAGAAGGAGCACTCATCTTCTTATTAACCTCAGGGGAATGGACAGGTTGAAGCAGTGAATAAATCACTTAAGTCCATTCTCCACTGAACAATCACACAAAGAAAGACAAATTGGCATATCATGTTATATCCTTCTTTGTGGGCTTATAGAACTGTGGTTAAGACTACCACTGGTTTCTCTCCATATCAGCTTGTACATGGGGTGGAGTCTATCTTTCTGATTGAATGGGAAATCCCTTCTTTGAAGCTAGCTATAGATCTTTTACGAGACAGTTCCACATTGGAAGAACATTTGGTCCACTTAGAGCATCTTGATGAGTAGCGCTGAGATGCCTAGTTGCTCTAGAAGTAAATAAGCATCACGTGAAGGTCCAATATGACAAGTCTATCCATCCAAGGAATTTTAGTGAAGGTGATTTGGTCCTTTTGTGGGATCAAGCTAAAGAACCCTTGAGGGCAGGGAAGTTTAATCCCATGTGGCATGGTCCTTACATGGTCAAACGTGTGTTAGAGAAGGGCTCCTATGAGCTAGTGGATTATTAAGGGACAACCTTAGCGGAGCCTAGAAATGAGCTCTATCTTAAAAAATACTATGCATGATCTTTAGCCAGGGCTGGTTGTTGTATATTATTGTACATTTTTTTAATAGCATAGTTAGGTTTTCTTATAATGATCGGGTTTGTTGATTAGCTTCCATTTCTTATGGAAAATTTCGATGGAGTCTTCAATTTACATAGGATTCGTCGATGGTGTTATCCATCACACTCAAAACTCAGCTTCAGCTGCTTGGGTGATTTATACTCCTACGGGTCAAGTATTGTTTTAAGGAGGGATATGTTTACAGCCTTCTTCAAACAATTTTGCTGAATATAGTTCCTTTATTGAGTTATTGCGTGATTCCATTTCACATGGTATTCTATCTCTTAAGGTACGTCTTGATTCTTAGTTAGTGATTTCATAGCTTAATGGTTCATATCATATTAGGGATCCGATATTATTACAAATATTCTTACGTGTGAGATTTCTAGAATGCCAATTTGAGAAAATAACATACATTCATGTTTCAAGAATTTTTAATCAAGTTGCTGACTCATATGCTAACTATGTGTTAGATTGGCATTTGCTCATAGACCATAAGCATATCACAAACATACATTTTTGCATACATGTAAATAAATAAAATATATTATCATAAAATTTCTTTCATTAACATCCAAAAAGTAACGTCATAATACGTAAGTGTCATAATACAAAAATGGGGCTTCTGAGCCACCAATTTATAATCCACGGTCATACAAAAATGAATACTCTCAGGTCTCTAAGCCTGAGGAGGAGGGGCGTTATGATCATGGTAGAACACTACGGCTCTAGCTAGCCATCGTAATAATCGAACCCCTTCTCGTGGTACACTGACTACCTAGCACTACATGGCCTCATGCAAGTCCTCGAATTGTGCCATGGGTACCCTGTGCGTCAAGTGTACGAAGTTTGTGTGGATGCTTTGGAGCATCCACTTTGCATCTGCACCCATGATATCGAATCCTCTTCCCCTCCGCCTATGATGAGGGAAACCATCCGGTCGTCATGGTCTAACATCTGCATACACATGACAAATTGTCACTATGTGTTGTCACACAAAAGCATGTCTTTTGAGTCAATATATCAAAAAATACAAAAAAAAATAATAATAATTCAAAAAACTTAAAAAGTGGGTTTGGGATTCATTACCTATGTCACCATATGCTGCTCCTTGTGGTAGGGGCATGTTCGTATCTCTAAGGAAGTGTATCATTGCATAGGGATAGTCATCGATGGCAATGATCTTCCTTTGCCACGATGGAAAGAAGGTTGCTCGGTAGGGGTTAGCCACCCTACCTCCGCCCAGTCTATGCATAACATTTTTCCTATGTCATTGGGTCAGATATTGAACTCCATGTGGAGTAATGTCCACTCTAGGGCTTAGCCCTAGTACACGCTCAAAGAAGAATGTGCTCAATATGCTGCCAGAACCGATGTTTCGCGCCTTGCCCATTTTGTAGTCACTGAGCTATTGTTTCATAATGCTCAATAGCGCAGTGCTCCATTCATACACTGCGGGTCTCATACACTCCACCACATAGAACATTAGTGGGCGAGAGGCCTCGTGGAGTGAAGCTAATCCGACTATCCTTCCTAATGCCAATAGTATGGCCTTCAATCCCAAAACTTGGATAGAGTTTGTCGAGATTTGACTCCCAACCTTTTGCATGTCTGGAAAGTAGTACAATGCAATGTAATCATCGTTTGTCAATCCACCTCCAAGCCCATGAGATCGGAGATTTACCACCTCTCCTCATCAGGATAATCTAGTGATAAGGTATATGTCCTCAACTTTTGTGCTGAGAGACATCCCGTCAATGTGAAAAGTCTCAAAGTCTGGATCCTAGTAATCCACTAGCATCTCGAGGAGTCTTGGTTTGACCATCAGGCTGTAATGACACCAAAACTTATACAAACCACACACACGTAATGCTTGTTAGGCCATTAAATCACCTTCCACAGCGACTTCCACATCACCATGTTCTCTCTCCCTCCACTCTAGAACCATCCTACACAAAAAAACAAGAGTTTTGATTAGCATTTTCCTTTGAAAACCTTATTTGCGGCCTCATATGTGACTGTTTTCAAAATAGACATGTATATACGTTGGTTTGGGTGTTTTTTCCACATATGGTGAGCCCTATACATGGAAAAAACATCGATTTCCATGTGTGTTATAGCGGATTTCACCACTCTAGGTGAATCACACTTTGTATGGCCTTCCCTTGTCCCGCTGCAGAATCCTTAGACCCTATGGACCACTTTTTGTCCTTTGATGTTTCCTTGATCATCCCTAAAAATACATGAAAAATGCTATACATGAATTTTAACCCTAGAAGCATGTACATACAGGGGTTTGACCCATATAACTACGTACGTTGAGATGTGTGAATAATCCAAAACCTTTTGGAGTTTTCCTTGACATGGATCCGACTCATTTGACTCCTGGCCTTCCATATGCCTTGAGATCGCTCGGATTCGACCTTTCATTAACCCTTTGAAAAGCTATATAAGGAATCCCTTGGTACATTGAAGGCATAAGAGAGAATTGAGAGCAACGAAACTATAGTCCAATGTTTCCGGAACTTATTCTTGAGTCTGCATCCCTTTGTCCCTTGGAGCACTTTTGTGTTCTTCCCAAGATTTCCTTTTTCTTGTGAGCTTGATATCAAGAGATGGAGGATTGAAGTGGTGGAGGCCCAAGTGGGGGATTCGGTTTCTCTGGTTCGCAGACGTGCCGTCAGAGGTTGTGTCTTGTAATCTTTGATTCATATTAATAGAAATATATTTTCCTGTCCAATGATGTGTATTTGAATGAATATGTTATCCATGATATTATGTCAAATTCTTTTACATTATTGATTATATATGCTAGAATATATCTAACACCATGATATCTAGAATGCTTGTATTGTTTACCTGTTGTTGAGGAAGTAATATAGCAATTCAAGCTGAAGATTGGAAACCTCAACGAGGATCTACTTCAACCGTTTGGAATAAGGTACAAGGTCTGATCCTTTAGTGTTAGACATTTTATTTCTATTGCATATTGGGAAATTTTGATTTCAGGAGTCAAGTTGTCTGTTGTGGTACCCCAAGCCATTGGAATTTCTCTCCGTAACAAAATTGGCGACTCCGCTAGGGAGTTCCTAGTCATTTTTCCTTTGGGGGTTTTTATTGATACAATGGGCTTGATATTATTGAATTGCTCTTTGTTTCTTCTTGTTTCTGGGTTGCATTTTATAGTATGTTCATCCATTGACACTCCCCTTTATTAGTTTGACCCTTGGCCTACTTTTTACCACTGCCTTCTCTGTATACACAGGTTTTTGGCCAAAATTCGTGTACACATGCCTATATACACAGTTTTTTTGCCAAAAGTCACGTACATATGCCCATCCACAAGGATTTTTGGCCAGAAGTCACGTATATACGTAGTTGTTCTTTAAACAGTCACATACATCCTCCCTTTTGGTGAGTTTGATGTTATTGGAAGTTGTTGGGTGGGTTGTGAGTGTGGTTGGGTCTTCCTTGGGTCTGATGTTGTCTATTGGATGCTTATTTTGTGACCAAAGACCACTTTTTCATTGAATTTTATTTGAAAGTAGTTTTAGTCATTTTTCCTTTTTGTTTTTCCATTAGTGCATTACTCTTTTTGTCTTGGTGTCTTGCTGCGCTTGTCTTTTATACTTGCTGCAGAGACTGAGAGTTTTAGATGAATTTTATTGCATTTTTCATTTTTTTATATTGAAAAATACAAAGTAGTTGCACTCTTAGTTTCATCTTAGATATGGATTTGATGAGGTACTTACATTGGATTGCTTGGATGAGAATTATGTTTAAGCTTTCATATAGGAAGGATTTCATTGGCATTCAGAAAGGAATATATATTTATGCATCTCATGTAGTGGCATACCCTATTTTTCATTTGACAAAGATTGCACTTAGCATTGTTTGTTATGGTGTGCAATTTTATTTCACTGCTGAGTCTTCATATCACTAGTTGCATGGCCATTTCCCTTTGACTAATTACAACCAACTAAAATCAATGCTAAATTAAAATGAATTACACTCTTTTATTTTCTAGGGTGCACCAACAAGCTTAGGTTTTAGGATCTTGGAATAGTTCATTGTAATTCAATTCTCCGGGATCACTAAACAACAACATCTAGGTGTTTGTCCATGTGAGTGTGTGAAATCCTTGGTATAACCAGTGTTCTCAGGATCCTCCTCTCAAAAGGGAGTTAAGCTTGAGGCAGTTTGAGCAGTTATTGATTGGGATGACCCCTGGTCATAACTAAGTAGCACTAGAGATATTTCCAGGATTGTATTCATATCTGGGGTATCTTTCGAGAGTTTCGGGCTTTGCTACCCTGCCCATACGGTCAATACCGCCTGCGAATATCTACCTGAGCATTGATTATATTGAGGTGACCTTAGTTGCCTTACCTAGGTTATCGAGAGGGTACTTCTGCAGGTGTCCTGGCTAGGTAGAGATTGGATAGCACAGTCGCTATATGCGTTGAAGCTGAGGGCCACTATAATTGGCTACGTACCTCCTCTTGTAGTGTATGGGAGTTTTGAGCCTCTCCTAGGTGAGACATACCTACTGCATTCGGGAGCTCACATATCCTCCCCCTTTTTTTATTGTATTTTGGCTATAGATTTTCTTAGGAGTGTGCTCTTTGTGCGCTAGTTGGCCTTTGGGATCGTGATGACTTGAGTATATTTATGCTCTCTTGATTCTGGGTCCTTTTATTTTCGCCATGCATGGTATCTTATCACCCGTCCTTGGTCCTAGTACGAACTCTGGTGTCAGACTTGGGGGCATCACAACCCCTTGCCATGCTCATAGATTTGGGAATGGTCATATTCCATCCTCTACTCCATTTGTGGAGGATTTTTATTTTTTTTCGCTCGGTCTTTACACCAATGGTCACCCTCATGGGGGTGGTAGTGGATGCGTGAACGTTGGGTCTACACCTATGTTTCTTTTTATGTCCTATCATTCACCATACTGTTTCCTTTAGGTGCAGTTTTCATGATCATTCCTCCCTATATCTTATAGTTTGGATTCTTTATTAACTATTTTCGGTTGTTTTGGACTAATATGGTTACCATGTAGGGTCCATTTTTGTACACTCTCTCAGAGGTTTTGACCCGTTCGTGCCTATCATAGGTATTATGTCTTAACTGGCATATAGGTTAGGATATCACATCCGCTTGCACATATGCATTGCCTTATGACCGTTCCATCTTAACCTTAGGTACGAGCCCATTCCATGGTATCATGGAACCTTCATGCTGCTATTAGAAGTGGCACTATGTGAATGGTAGATATTTCCTATACATGGGTGTCCTAGTTAGCTCCCTTTTGCATTTGGTACCCATGTTGTGAGTCCTCTCTTAGGTCTGAGAGTCCATTTTAGTCCCACCATGTCCTTGAGCAAGAGCTTCATACTCCTCTTGAACTTTATGCTGGCCTTTTCCCTGGGACTCCGTCATGTCAAGTTGTGAATGCATTATCATGAGCTTTTCCTGCCTCATTGAGCTTTATGTCGGCTCCCCTGACATTGCGTTTCAGCCATATATCCCGAGCGTGTCTCATGTCTGGCCATGCAGGGCCATTTTTTATATGCTTCACAATTTGATTTCCCTTTTTACCGGGAGGGGATTTTCTCCCGAGTGTCGATATCGTACACATATATCCTTGCATTGAGCATAGGTATGTTCCACTACTTGGAACTAGTTTGTTTTCCCTTATGACACTCGTCTCCTCCTAGTTTGTAACTATAAAGCTAGTTTATTCTTTTTTCAATCTTTTCAAATAACTGAAAAAGTCCAAAAATAAAAATAAAAAAACCAAAAATCCGATAAGGAAAGATGTTATCTTTGGCAGCTGTCAAGTCATGTCGCCCTCGAACAGATCACTGTATATCACATCCATTGGTTGGGTTGTAGTTTGAATTTAGGAGCTATACTCGTTTATCTGAGTTTATCTCCACCGACTGGTTAAGCTTCCAGTCCCTATGGAGCCTCTGTCGATGCCTCCTGTGTCATAGATATGTCCTAGTTTGTATATCGAGTCTATGATGCCTTCATTTAGTCACCATACGCCATTATACTCTTGTTCGAAGCAAGTTGAAACCTGAGTCGGCCATTCCTCAGTTATCTTGACTTTGCATGTCGGCCATTCCCGGTACAGTTACTGGTTCGTACACCTATGATCGAGTCCTTCCACATTATACATATTTGTTGAGTACCTCATGTTGGACGATGGGGGATGCCTTAATGCCCTCCTTCCAGCGGATTTCATCCCATCGACTTCAGATCACTTATTCTGGGATTGGAATCTAGAGTCATTTTGAGTGCCTTGATACTTGCATTCATCAGTGGCAGGTTCTCTCGCCATCGACCGTTTCTTGGGAATACATCAATGTCCCCTGATCGATGGATCCTCTCAAGTGTTTGACCTCAACACATTTATTCACACTTGTTATTTTGCACTCTAGTACCTTGATTCCCATTTTCATCATTGGTGGGTGATCTCACATCTGTTAACGGTATACATTAATGACCAGTAATCAGATGATGGACTACTATGTTTGACCTCGACACCTCTATTCACATAGTAGGACATGTACTCGTAGTGGTTTGTGTAGAGGAATTTCCAGATTGGTGGCATCTCTTATATGCTACCTCCTTGATCGTGCCAGTGGTCATGAGATTTCATCTCTCATGACTTGATTCCAGTGTATGTCAGATATTTCTAGCCACTATGGAGATCTTGATCTATTATATATCTTCCGCCATTTTTGAGATCATGGTCCTTTGTATATCTTCATCACGGAGATTCTGATCTATATATATTGTACGTGGAGATGACCACATATGTGACATCATGTATCATGCCTATTCATGGCCATTGTACTCTTATGTATCCGGGACTGCTATATGTATTTGCAGTTATATGCAGAGTTGTATTATTGTAGTATGCCAATTGGGTGGTTGGTTTTCCATTTGGGATCCTTCATCACTCCAATTTTGGGATAGAATTATAATGTATTTCGGCCATCGTATAACCCCTCTAATCTCATACATTAGGGGGAATCCGTTATAGTGGATTTCACCACTCTAGGTGAATCACACTTTGTATGGCCTTCGCTTGTCCCGATGCAGACTCCTTAGACCCTATGGACCACTTTTTGTCCTTTGATGTTTCCTTGACCATCCCTAAAAACACATGAAAAATACTATACGCGACTTTTAACCCTATAAGCGCGTACATATGCGGGTTTGACCCATATAACCGTGTACATCAGGATGTGTAAAAAATCCAAATCCTTTCGGAGCTTTCCTTGACATGGATCCAACTCAGTTGACTCTTGGCCTTCCATATGCCATGAGATCGCTCGGATTTGACCTTTCATTACCCCTTTGAAAAGCTATATAAGGAACCCCTTGGTACATTGAAGGCATAAGAGAAAATTGAGAGCAACGAAACTATAGTCCATTGTTGTCGGAACTTATGCTTGAGTCTGCATCCCTTTGTCCCTTGGAGAACTTTTTGGTTCTTCCTAGGCTTGCCTTTTTCTTATGAGCTTGATATCGAGAGATGGAGGATTGAAGTGGTGGAGGCCCAAGTGGGGGATTCAGTTTCTCTGGTTCGCAGATGTGCCCTCAAAGGTTGTATCTTGTAATCTCTTATTCATATTAATAGAAATATCTTTTCCTGTCCAATGATGTGTATTTCAATGAATATGTTATCCATGAGATTATGTCAAATGATTTTACATTATTGATTATATATGCTAGAATAGATCTAACACCATGATATATAGAATGCTTGTACTGTTTACTTGTTGTTGAGGAAGTAATATAGCAATTCAAGCTGAAGATTGGAAAGCTCAATGGGGATCTACTTCAATCATCTGGAATAAGGTATGAGGTCTGATCCTTTAGTGTTAGACATTTTATTTCTATTGCATATTGGGGAAGATTGATTTCTGGAGTCAAGCTGTTTGTTGTGGTACCCCAAGCCATAGGAATTTCTCTCTGTAACAGAATTGGTGACTCCGCTGGGGAGTTCCTAGTCATTTTTCCTTTGGGGGTTTTTATCGGTACAATGGGCTTGATATTATTGACTTGCTCTTTGTTTCTCCTTGTTTATGGGTTGCATTTTATAGTATGTTCATCCATTGACACTCCCCTTTATTTTTTTGACCCTTGGCCTTCTTTTTACCACTGCCTTCTCTGTATACGTAGGTTTTTGGCCAAAAGTCGCATACATATGCCTACATACACAGTTGTTTGGCCAAAAGTCACGTACATATGCCCATCCACACAGATTTTTCGCCAAAAGTCACGTATATACACAGTTGTTCTTTAAACAGTCACATACATCCTCCCTTTTGGTGAGTTTGATGTTATGGGAAGTTGCTTGGTGGGTTGTGAGTGTGGTTGGGTCTTCCTTGGGTCTGATGTTATCTGTTGGATGCTTCTTTTGTGACCAGAGACCGCTTTTTCATTGAATTTTATTTGAAAGTAGTTTTATTCATTTTTCCTTTTTGTTTTTCCATTAGCGCACTACTCTTTTTGTCTTGGTGTCTTCCTGGGCTTGTCTTTTATACTTGCTGCAGAGACTGAGAGTTTTAGATGACTTTTATTGCATTTTTCATTCTTTTATATCAAAAAATACAAAGTAGTTGCACTCTTAGATGCATCTTAGATATGGATTTGAGGAGGTACTTGCATTGGATTGCTTGGATGATAATTGTTTCTAGGCTTTCATATAGGAAGGATTGCATTGACATTTGGACGGGAATATATATTTATGCATCTCATGTAGTGGCGTACCCTATTTTTCATTTGACAAAGATTGCACTTAGCATTGTTTGTCATGGTGTGCACTTTTATTTCACTGCTGAGTCTTCATATCACTAGTTGCACGACCATTTCCCTTTGAGTAATTACAACCAACTAAAATCAACGCTAAATTAAATTGAATTACACTCTTTCCTTTTCTAGGGTGCACCAACAAGCTTAGGTTTTAGGATCTTGGAATAGTTAATTGTAAGTCAATTCTCCAAGATCACTAAACAACAACATCTAGGTGTCTGTCCAGGTGAGTGTGTGAAATCCTTGGTATAACCAGTGTTCTCAGGATCCTCCTCTCAAAATGGAGTTAAGCACGAGGCAGTGTGGGCGGTTATTGATTGGAATGACCCCTAGTCATAACTAAGTAGCACTGGAGATATTTCCAGGATTGTATTCATATCTGGGGGCTCTTTTGAGAGTTTCGGGCTTTGCTACCCTGCCCATACGGTCAATCCTGCATGCGACTGTCCGCCTGAGAATTGATTATATTGAGGTGAACTTAGTTTCCTTACCTAGGTTATCGAGAGGGTACTTCGTAGAGGTTATTCTATAGGTGTCCTGGCCAGGTAGATTTCGGACAGCACAGTCGCTATATGCGTTGAAGCTGAGGGCCACTATGATTGGCTACGTACATTTTCTTGCAGTGTATGGGAGTTTCGAGCCTCTCGTAGTTGAGACATACTTGCTGTATTCGGGAGCTCACATATCCTCCCCTTGGTTTGCTTGTATTTTGGCTGTAGATTTTCTTAGGAGTGTGCTCTTTTTTCTCTAGTTGGCCTTTGGGATCATGATGACTTGAGTATATTATGCTCTCTTGAGTTCGGGTTGATTTATTTTCAACATGCTTGGTATCTTATCACCCGTCCTTGGTCCTAGTACAGACTCTGGTGTCAGACTTGGGGGCATCACAACCCCTTTCCGTGCTCATAGATTTGGGAATGGTCATATTCCATCCTCTACTCCATTTGTGGAGGATTTTTATTTTTTTTCGCTCAGTCTTTACACCAGTGGTCACCCTCATGGGTGTGGTAGTGGATGCGTGAACGTTGGTTCTACACCTATGTTTCTTTTTATGTCCTATCGTTCACCATACTATTTCCTTTGGGTGCAGTTTTCATGATCATTCCTCCCCATATATTATAGTTTGGATTCTTTATTGACTATTTTGGGTTGTTTTGGACTAATATGGTTAGCATGTAGGGTCCATTTTTGTACACTCTCTCCGAGGTTTCGATCCATTCATGCCAATCATAGGTATTATGTCTGAACTGGAATATAGGTTAGGATATCACATCCGCTTGCACTTATGCATTGCCTTATGACCGTTCCATCTTAACCTTAGGTACGAACCCATTCCATGGTATCACGGAACCTTCATGCTGCTATTAGAAGTGGCACTATGTTAATGGTATATATTTCCTATACATGGGTGTCCTAGTTAGCTCCCTTTTGCATTTGGTACCCATGCTGTGAGTCCTCTCTTAGGTCTAGGAGTCCCTTTTAGTCTGGCCATGTCCTTGAGTAAGAGCTTCATACTCCTCTTGAACTTTATGCTGGCCTTTTCCCTGGTAATTCCTCCTATCAAGTTGTGAATGAATTATCATGAGCTTTATTCCGGCTCCCCTGACATTGCATTTCAGCCATATAGCCCGAGCTTGTCTCATGTCTAGCCATGCAGTGCCATTTTTTATATCCTTCACAGCTTGATTTCCCTTTTGACTGGGAGGGGATTCTCCCCTGAGTGTCGATATCCTACACATATATCCTTGCATTGAGCATAGGCATGTTCCACTGGTTGGAAATAGTTTGTTTACCCTTATGACACTCGTCTCCTCCTAGTTTGTAACTATAAAGCTAGTTTATTCTTTTTTCAATCTTTTCAAATAACTGAAAAAGTCCAAAAAAAAATAAAAAGACCAAAAATCCGGACAACGAAAGATGTTATCTTTGGAAGCTATTGAGTCGTGTCACCTTCGAACAGAGCATTGTATATCGCATCCATTGGTTGGGTTATAGTTTGAATTTAGGATTTGTACTCGTTTATCTGAGTTTATCTCCACCGACTGGTTAAGCTTCCAGTCCCTATGGAGCCTCTGTTGATGCCTCCTGTGTCATAGATATGTCCTAGTTTGTATATCGAGTCTATGATGCCTTCATTTAGTCACCATACGCCATTATGCTCTTGTTCGAAGCAAGTTGAAACCTGAGTCGGCCATTCCTCAGTTATCTTGACTTTGCATGTCGGCCATTTCCGGTACAGTTACTGGTTCGTGCACCTATGATCGAGTCCTTCCACATTATACGGATTTGTTGAGTACCTTGTGTTGGATGATGGGGAATGCCTTAATTCCCTCCTTCCAGCATATTTCATCCCATCAACTTCAGATCATTTATTCTAGGATTGGAATGTAGAGTCATTTTGAGTGCCTTGAGACTTGCAGTCATCAGTGGCAGGTTCTCTTTCCATCGACAGTTTCTTGGGAATACATCAATGTCCCCTGATCTATGGATCCTCTCAAGTGTTCGACCTCAACACATTTATTCACACTTGTTAGTTTGCACTCTAGTACCTTGATTCCCATTTTCATCATTGGTGGGTGATCTCGCATCTATTAACAGTATACATTAATGACCGGTAATCAGACAATGGACTACTATGTTAGACCTTGACACCTCTATTCGCATAGTAGGACATGTACTCGTAGCGGTTTGTGTAGAAGACTTTCCAGATTGGTGGAATATCTTATATGCTACCTCCTAGATCGTGCCAGTGGCCATGAGATTTCAGCTCTCGTGACTTGATTTGAGTGTATGTCAGACATTTCCAGCCACTATGGAGATCTTGATCTATTATATATCCTCAGCCATTTTGGAGATCATGGTGCTTTGTATATCTTCATCACGGAGATTATGATCTATCTATATTGTACGTGGCGATGACCACATATGTGACATCATGTATCATGCCTATTCATGGCCATTGTACTCTTATGTATCCGGGATTGCTATATGTATTTACAGTTATATGCAGAGTTGTATTATTGTACTATGCTAATTGGGTGGCTGGTCTTCCATTTGGGATCCTTCGTCACTCCACTTCTGGGATGGACTTATAATGTATTTTGGCCATCGTATAACCCCTCTGATCTCATACATTAGGGGGCATCTGTTATAGTGGATTTCACCACTCTAGGTGAATCACACTTTGTATGGCCTTCCCCTGTCCCACTACAGACTCCTTAGACCCTATGGACCACTTTTAGTCCTTTGACGTTTCCTTGATCATCCCTAAAAACACATGAAAAATGCTATACATGAATTTTAACCCTATAAGCGCGTACATACGCGGGTTTGACCCATATAACCGCATACATCGAGATGTGTAAATATTCCAAATCCTTTTGGAGTTTTCCTTGACATGGATCCAACTCATTTGACTCCTGGCCTTCCATGTGCCTTGAGATTGCTCAGATTCGACCTTTCATTACCTTTTTGAAAATCTATATAAGGAACCCCTTGGTACATTGAAGGCATAAGAGAGAATTGAGAGCAACGAAACTATAGTCCATTGTTTCCGGAACTTATGCTTGAGTCTGCATCCCTTTGTCCCTTGGAGCATTTTTTTGTTCTTCCCAAGCTTGTCTTTTGCTTGTGAGCTTGCTATTAAGAAATGGAGGATTGAAGTGGTGGAGGCCCAAGTGGGGGATTTAGTTTCTCTGTTTCGCAGACATACCGTCAGAGGTTGTATCTTGTAATCTCTGATTCATATTCATAGAAATATCTTTTCCTATCCAATGATGTGTATTTGAATGAATATGCTATCCATGGGATTATGTCAAATTATTTTACATTATTGATTATACATGCTAGAATAGATCTAAGACCATGATATATAGAATCCGTGCATTGTTCACTTGTTGTTGAGGAGCTAATATAGCAATTCAAGCTGAAGATTGGAAAGCTCAACGGGGATCTACTTCAACCATCTGGAATAAGGTACGAGGTTTGATCCTTTAGTGTTAGACATTTTATTTCTATTGCATATTGGGAAAGATTGATTTCTGGAGTCAAGTTGTCTGTTGTGGTACCCCAAGCCATAGGAATTTCTCTCCGTAACAACGTGGTCCAAAATGCACAACTATGGATGGCCTAAAAATTTTATTGGACCATGAAAACTTAAAAACTTTACATGAAATGGGAAGGAGAGGACATGAGGAGTTACCTGGATCAAACGGTATCGAATTTCGTCAGACGATGCTTCCAGAATTCACGTTGGAAGTTTTGAGCTCAAATGGGTAAAAATTTCAAATGATATGGAATTTTGAAATTTTTTACTATTTATAGAATTTGTTTGAAATTTTTTACCCACTTCCTATATTTTTGACCATTTATGACCATTTTGGACCGTTTTGAACTAAGATGATGATGTAGCAATCCGTTTTGAGCACAGTTTGATTGTGGTTTTGACCCATTCATGCCGATTTTAGGTATTATGTCTATACTGGCATATAGGTTTGGTTTCACATCTGTTTTCACTTTGCATGACCTTATGACCATTTCGTTATAACCTTAGGTACAAACCCATTCTAGCTTGTCATGGAACCTTCTTGTTTATTTTATAAGTGATATGATATGAATGGTAGAGCTTGACCATACATGAGTACTCTAGGTAGCTCCTATTTTCCATTTGGTGCCCATGACGACATTTTTTCCTTTAGGGTGGGGGAGTCCTTTGTATAGTACCGCCATGACTTTACACAAGAGCCTCATACTCCTCTTGATCTTTTTTGTTGGCCTTTTCCCCAGGACTCCCTTATGTCAAGTTGTAATTGTATTTTCATTAGTTTTGATAGCCTTATTGAGCCTTATGCCAGCTTCCTTGACTTTGATTACTAGCCATATAGCTCAAGCTTGTCTCATGTCTAGCCATGCAGAGCCATTTTATATATCTTTCACAGCTTGCTTCATCTTTTTTACCTGGAGGGGACTTTCCCCTGAGTGTCTTTAACATACACATGTTTCCTTGCATTGAGCATAGGTATGTTCTGCTGCTTGGAAATAGTTTGTTTTCCACTTGACACTCGTCTCCTCCTAGATTTGTAACTATAAAGCACTTTTATTCTTTTTCAAGATTTTCAAAATATCTGAAAAAGTCCAAAAAAATTAAAAAAACCAAAAATTTGGACTGGAAAAGATGTTATCTTTGGTAGCATTCGAGTCATGTCTCCTTAGAACAGAGCACTGTATATCACATCCATTGGTTGGGTTAATAGTTTTACTTTAGGAGTTGTACTCATTTCTTTTACTTTATCTCCACCGACTGGTTAAGCTTCCAATCCTTATGGAGTCTCTGTCGATGCCTCCTATGTCGTAGAGATGTCATAGTTTTGTATATTGAGCCTATGCTGCCTACATTCAGTCACCATTCACCTTTATGCTCTTGTTCGAAGGAAGTTGAATCCTGAGTCAACCATTCCTCAGTTTTCTTGACTTTCCATGTCGGCCATTTACGGTACTGGAACTGGTCCGAGCACATTATGATCGAGTCCTTCCACATTATACAACTTTGCTAAGTACCTTGTGTTGGATGATGGGAGATTCCTTAATTCCCTCCTTCTATCATATTTCATCCCATCGACTTCAGGTCATTTATTCTGGGATAGGATTCTAGATTCATTTGAGTGCCTTGAGACTTACAGTCATTAGCGGTAGGTTCTCCCACCATCGATAGTTTTGGGAATACATCAATGTCCCCTGATCGATGGATTCTTTAAAGTGTTCAACCTCAAAACATTTATTCACAGTTGTTATATTGCACTCTAGTACCTTTATTCCCATTTTCATTATCATTGGGTGATCTCGCATCTATTAACGGTATACATAAATGATCGGTAATCAGATGATGGACTACTATGTTCGACCTCGACACCTCTATTCACATAGT
This sequence comes from Pseudotsuga menziesii, assembly GCA_001517045.1. Taxonomy (NCBI): domain Eukaryota; kingdom Viridiplantae; phylum Streptophyta; class Pinopsida; order Pinales; family Pinaceae; genus Pseudotsuga; species Pseudotsuga menziesii. Next base: position 345,736 of record LPNX010050880.1, read on the forward strand.
AGGACATGTACTTGTAGTGGATTGTGTACAATAATTTCTAGATTTGTGGCATTTCTGATATGCTACCTCCTTGATCATACCAGTGTTCATGAGATTTTAGCTCTTGTGACTTCATTCTAGTGTATGTCAGATATCTTTAGCCATTATGGTGATCTTGATCCATTGTATATCTTTATCTTTCATGGAGATCATTATCCTTTGTATATATTCATCATGGAGATTCTGATCTATCTATATTGTACGTTGCAATGACCACACATGTCATATGTTGTATCATGCCTATTCATGGCCATTGTACTCTTATGTATCTAGGACTACTGTATGTACTTGTAGTCATATGCAGATATATTTGTGTTGTATTGTTGGATGGCCAGTTATTCCACCTGTTTCTTCATCACTCCACTTCTGGAATGGACTTATAATGTATTTCGGCCATTGTATCACCCCTCTGACATCACACGTTAGGGGGCATCTGTTACACCTGATTTTACCACACATGGTAGATCACACATTTATGGCCTTCCCTATCGCTCTATATACTCTTTGGACCCCATGGACTATATTTGTACCTTTTATGTTTCCAATATCATCCCTAAAAACACCTATTATATGCCATACGTGACTTTTAAACACTTTCTCATGTATACATGTGGATATAACCGTTAAACCCGCGTACATCGAGATGTGTGTAAAAGGTCAAATATTTCGGAGTTTTCCATGATGTATATCGGAGTCACTTATCGCTTGGCCTTACATATGCCTCGAGATCACTCGAGTTTGACCTTCCCTTACCCAATTGAAGCACTATATAACGAACCCTTTGGATACATTGAAATGAGAGGAATTGAAGAGCAAGAAAACTATAGTCCATTGTTGTCGTAGCTTATACTTGAGTCTGCATCCTGTTGTCCTTTGGAGCACTCGGTGTTCTTCCCAAGATTGAATTTTCTTATTATCTTGCAATCGAGAGATGGAGGATTGAGGTTGTGGAGGCTCAGGTGGAGGAATCAGTTTCTCCGGTTCACAGATGTGCTGACAGAGGTTCTCATTCTTGTAATCTATGATTTATATTAATAGAAATATATTTTCCTATCCAATGATGTGCATTTAAATGAATATTGAATACGTGGATTCTTTTAATTTCTTATACATTATTGATTATATATGCTAGAGTAGGTCTAGCACCGTTATATGGCATGCTTGTCTTGTTTGTTGATTATTGAGAGAGAAAATTGTTAACACAAGCAAGATTGGAAAATCTCAACGAGGATCTACATCAACCATATGGAATAGGGTATGTTTTGATATTCTTTAGTGTTAGATGTTTTATTTCTCTTGCATATTGGGAAGGGATTGATTTCTTTGGTTACTCTGTCTGTTGTGGTACACCCCAAGCCATAGGAAGTTTTCTCCGTAACACAAATGAATCAAAAACCCCAAATCAGAGAAAAATTTAGGGAACTATAAAACTCTGATTCACATCTAATACCCCTATAAAAACATCTTTTGCAACCATCCATAAGGGATGTTGCAGACAATTCATCCTTCCAAACATAGTTTGAGAAGAAAATCCACCTCGAGGATTAAGAATGTAGTTACACTCTAGTTATGAACCTGCAAAGGGTCTCCCCTTTAGCACACACTTATCCCCTATAATACTCAATCTAAAAAATACACAGGCGAAGATCCATCCATCCTAGAGAAATATCTTCACAAAACCCTTGAGTTTCAGTATACATATATCGAAGGCTCATATAATAAAAATAGAAGGTGTGGAAAAGGTTGAGACAAAACCTATGATGGTTGGGGTAGTTGGATTCTAGAATGCTTGACAAACTCAAGGGTATCCTTTAAGCCATACTAGGAGAGACTCTTGTGGTCAACCAACTAGAAACCCATGGGCTGAAGCTAGGTTTAAAACAAGGCAACATAAAACTATAGCGAAAACAATTCACCATAGTAACCCTAAACATCCAACAATATAGTCCTTCCAAGATTCTAGAGTAACATAGGACAAAAGATACATTTTAGGGCCTGCGTGGAAACTATTAACATGGGTACAGTGATTGGAAAGGAAATTCGAAAGCTCCAAGTGTCAAGTGGTGATTTGATATGTCAAAAATGTGATTTCGGTAACAAACTGTAAAAACTCACCATGTGTATATATATAAAAATATCCCAAATGGTAATTAATGCAGTGTTTAGATGTATTAAATGCAACGAGATTGAACTCCATTTTGGTGCTAACCTTTAAAACTTGTCGAACAACCTTGACGACTCATCGATGACTTTCTGATGTATCAGCTGTGAAAACTGCATTTTTGCAACAACGTCGACTATGAAACTTGAGTTTCACCAACACTGTCAGTTGAATTCACTAAACTTGTCTTGTAGAGTACCATTGGCAGACTGAAAGAAACCTCCCAATGCATCACTATTGGCTATAAAAGCTGAGTTTTATCAGCTACAAATGATAAGTTTCACCGATATTGTTGGCTATAAACAATTTTAGTTTTTTCCATTAGCGTTGGCTAAAGTAGGAGAATTTTCCCAATAGAAAACATCAGTGGTGAAATATCAGTTTTTTCAATAGTGTTGGCAAGAAAGAGTGATTTCTTCCGATGGTGTCGATAAAAATCGATGAGAACTTCCAATAAACATAAGAAACGCTTCTGAAAAAGAGTGTCGGCAACAAAGGGTGAATTTCTCCAATAATGTCGACTGAAAACAATGAGTTCTCTTAACAAGTCAGAAAAAAAAAAAGATGACTTCTCTAACTTAGAAAAATAACTTTCCTAGCTTCCACAAAGAAAAACTAAGTGATGGAAGGAAAAATTCAAGAAGTAGAACTTGTCTAAGGAAGGCTTAAAATAAAAAATGGTATGAAGGGGACCTATAATGTAAAATTTTGGGGAAGTGGTTTCAACAGCAACAATTGGAGAGTAGCTAGTTAAAATAGATCTCTGAAAAACTATCTTTTCAACAAACAAAAACGGCTACATGGTACTTGACTATAGAAAATTCTTCAAGGAACCCTTCAAGATTATTTTAAGAAGCTATACTTTTCCAGGATGTAATATTTCATGCATGTCACACTGATAGTAGTCTTTTGGGGTAGGGTAACTACGATTAGAAGTCCCGATAACTCTCTTGGGGCCAAAATTTGAGATTCCTTCTGCCTTTGTCTTTTGGTTTCCACTAGATACGACACCACATGATCATGGAAAAGTTATACAGATGTATTTATTTGTTCCTCATTCCCAATGTATTCACATTATTTTGATGCTTAAAGAAATTTGAATTTGTTGAGTCATCCTTGATTTCTTCTTTTACTTTGAGAGATTGATTTGGGTTCTTCCATCCATAATGTCCTTTTCTGTGAGTGATGACTTGTTTCAACTCACAGACTAAGAAGAACCTTTTTTTCGCAATCCATTTACTTTACTGGTTTATTTCTTTAGTATATCTTCTTGATGTATATTTTGTGTTTTGTAATTTTTACTCGTTATTTCAAGCCTTTTGGCTTTCATTCTGTAGCATAGGATTATTTTGAATTCCATACATCTGTCAACTCTACTTCCTCTTTGTGGGCCTATTGTGGAAAGATCCTTAGGAAAAATATTAGTGTGAAGGTGGACGAAGTTCCCAAATAGTATTCTAGATGTCATAAACCTTAGTTATTTTATAGGGCTTAAACAATACTTTAATGCATTCATGAAATAACTTCCCTTTTTGTATTCTATTAATTAAAAAAATCTCATATCTCATCAAACTCTTGCATATATGTTCCAATAAGGAGTTCTTGGATTTCAAATATTTCCACGTTTATTCAGATTCCTATGTCCCCAAGAACCAAAACTTGACTTGTCTTATTCTGAAGAAAAATCAAATGATAAAACAAGTCCAAAAATAAAGCAACCAAACAGAAAAGAGGAAAGTAAAAGAAAGGGTTTATTTATGTATAAAAGGATTCCCTAAATGAACTAGGTGAAATATGATTTGAGAACAATGCCATTAACAGGAAGGTTGTCTTACTACCCTTGTAAATATTGCAAATTATAATTTTAGGGTCCTATCTTCGCAACAATTTGGTAGGGTCCAACCCGTAGATGTTTAAATTTTGTATGTTTCCCTTCTCATCATGCGAGTGATCCCATTTTAGAACCAAGTATCCTATTTAAAAATTCCCTTTCCCAGATTTTCTCTTATCAAACCACCTCTTGACAATGTCTTGTTGTTGTTTCACTCTTTATTTTCAATTTAGTATGGGCTTTTCAAGTTTCAACAAAGTGTTAATACGTGCTTGTAAGAATTGAATACCATATCATCGTGAGGCTTGAGCTAACAGAGAGGATGGAAGCAGAATATTTGGGGGTTAAATAGCTTCTCTCACATGAACAAAAGTATAAGGGGACACTCCTAAGGAGTTCTTTTGGGTGACACTATCTCCCCATAGTGCATTGGGAAGTGCTGTGGACCAATCTCTTTGATTTTCAATAACATTTTTCTTCAAAATTCTGATAAGATTTTTGTTTGTTGATTCAGCTAACCCATTTTCGTGAGGATAATAATTTGTTGAATAATGTAATTTGATTCCTTTTTCACAAGAAAATTCAGTTATCTTCATTGATGAGAAATAATAAGAATTACCAAAAACAAGGGAAATTGGAACCCCAAACCTTGTCATAATGTGTTCTTGCAAAAAGTTGTTGATGTTACCTTCATTCGCTTTGCATAGTGGAACCGCTTTGACCCATTTGGTGAAATAATATGTAGCCATGAGGATATATTGGTGTTGTAGGGAAAAATTTAGATTGATTTCCCCAATGATATATATGCCCCATTGTTTAAATGGCTCTGAAATAATGATAGGTTACAATGACACAACTTCTTTTGATAATATACCACCACTTATTTAACACGCAACGCACTTTCTCGCATAATCATGAGTGTATTTGAATAAATTCAGCCAATAATAGCCATCTATAAGGATCTTATAAGCAGTAGTATATCTAGAGAAATGTCCTCCCGCATGGCCATCGTGCAATTCCTTAACTACTTTCGAAGCATCTTCTCGCTTGAGGAATCTCAGGAACAGTCCATCGTAGTTTTTGCTGAAATGAACTCCATTGATTATTTGGTAGGAGGTTAACTTTAGATGAAGCTCCCATCATTGTTTAGAGTTCCAATGCTCCCATAAATTTCCTTGTTGTAGGTAATGCATGATATCCCTATAGGAAGATTCAGGAGTAGTAAATATAGGACATACATCAGTCATGTTTAACTCCGCTCCATTCTCCCAATCACAATCCTAGTTACTGTGACATTCCAAAAAATAAATTACATATTCCTTGGCCTTTAAAGATAGTGGCTAGTTTGAATTATAAATCATACTTTTGTAATGTTGTCACCTATTTTCCTCTTCGCTCACCCAATTCTTTCTATACGAAGAGGGATCTGACAGACAGATGAGGAACGATTACTTTTGTCCTATTTTTTTTAAAATGTAAGGTCTGAATTGTTTTACTGCTTTGAAAACTATGTATTCTTGTTTATCTATAGCAAGGTAATTCAATTCATCCCCTTGTAATCTGGTACTCATAAATGATATTGGGTATTCATCTCCCAATTCTCCCTTATGTATGAGCACCATTGCAAGTGAGTTGCATGAAGAAAAAGTATACAGAATAAAATCATTTTCAAAATGAGGACTTCTAAGAGAAGGTGCATGATATATTGTTGTTTTTATGTCCTTAAAGGAAACCTTCTCAATATCATTCCATTTGAATTGCACACTGTGCTTCACCATTTGTTGCAAATTCTTCACAATTTGTGCAAAGTCTTGAAAAAACCTTCGCACAAAATTTATTGTACCCATAAATGATTGCATAGATTTTTTTATTATGGGGTAATGGAATCTGAGATATAACTTCAATTCTTTACATGTCTATGGATATTACCTTCTTTTAAATAATATGACCCAACAACATTCCCTCTAGAATTGCAAAAATTCTTTTCTCTGGATTCAAAGATATGCCATATTTCCTACAACGATCAAAAATTTGTTTTAAATGAAAAGAATGATCTTCCCTTTTCTTAGAGAAATTTGTCACATCATCTAGATATACCACCACATAGTGTCTGATCAATCCCTAGAATGTGATATTTGTATCCCTCTGAAACGTAGCTCCAGCATTTATGAGACCGTAGAGAATTCCCCTATAAGAAAATGCTCCCCACTTCGTGTGAGACAAATTCTCAAGCCTATATTGTTCTACCACAATACTTGATTATAGCCTAAAAATCCATCTAATAAGGAGAAAAATTCCAAACCTCACACCATCTCGATAATTTGTTCCATCTATGGAACTCGATAGTTGTCTTTATCTAAAGCTTTGTTTATATTTCAAAAGTCCACACATCATCTTATTTACCCTGGATTATTTCCCACTGAACCAAATTTGATACCCATTCTAAATGTTGGACTCTGAAAATAATATTTGCATCAATTTATTTCTTTACCTCATTTTGGATTAAAGGTTCCATCTTTGGATGCATTTTCCTCAATTGTTATTGGAATGGTTTTACACCCTCTTTAATATGGATAATGTGTTCAATGATACGTGCATCATATGTATTTAGGTATTGATATGTCCAAGTGAATATATATTTATATTGTTGAACCAAATTAATAAACCAGATCCTTTATTTGGGTGAGCAACAACTTCCTCCCAAGTTCATGCACTTGGGCTCAACTTTCACCCCAAAATTTATTAGTTCATATTGCATCGATGAACTGTTGGTTTTGACATTGGCTAGATTTCTGAATTTTTTATGTAAATCAAACATTCCTTCTAGTGTCCTTAATCCTTTGGCCATGAAATTTCCTTTGATTACTTCTCCCTTTTGTAGATTTTTCTGATGCTCTTCATCATCGATTAACGAGTCTTTGAAAGCTTCATCATTTGTCAGAAAATAAATAATTTTTTCATCATCGTCAAAAACCCTTAAATTTGTAATATTATTTGCTACTGCTGTCCTAAAAATAAGTTCAATAGAACACTTGTTATCATTTGGCACTAACCTTGCAGCAAAAACAACTAAAAAATCGGTTAAATCATTATGTAATCTAGGAATTAAGTTTATATTAAAAGAATTACCACACTTCAGCTTCATATCCCTTTAGATGCGGTGACAAACAATGAATTGTGTCTCTGATTTGTCTAACTACTACATCAGAGTCACCGAAAAGTTTTAAATTTCTAACATTAAGTTCAATGGTGATTTTCAGGCCTTCAACTAGGGATTCATACTCATATGTAGTTTTTATGCATTCAAAATCTAGTGTACAAGAGAGAATCTATTTATTATTTTCTAGGTCAATCAGGACACAATCATCTCCTGATCACTCTTGTCTTTTGGAACCATCACTATATAAAAACGAAAACCTATATTCTCAGTCTACCTGATTAGTGTTATATGTGATGTTAGTAATTCAATTTCCTATATTGCAGTCAATATCATCAGTCTGTGAAAATTGAAGGAGATCAGATTGTGTGTCTGATTCACAACTAGCTTCGTTGGCTTGATAATTTTCTAGCTGAAGCTCTAAAAACTAGTTTCCCAAAACTGGAGACACAACATTCATTGGCTCAATATTTCCTTCTAATTGAGTTACATTATGTTTCATTTGTGGTTCCCTTAATATTTTAATATGATTTTGACTACTTTTTTATGGAAGCCACATGTGGGACCAATCAGTTTCAAAATAACCATTTAGTTTTGTTGATTAGTCTGTAAGATTTCAGTATGTCTACCACCATGATATATATGAATTGGCAAACTCTAGGATCCGCAGATAACCAAATCAACACATATTTCATTTCCCCTATTACATTAACACCAGACATGTCCAATTGAATGATCCTACAAGGGAATGGTGTGGGTTGACCATTAATCTTCTTACATATCGAGAGCATCATAAAATTGGATGAGGCCCCAGAATATACCAAACAATTATGTAAATTATGATTAAAAATATCAAATGATAACAAAAAAGGAAAAGAATGAGATTTAGATTTTCCTCCAATGCTTGCTTCATTAATTTTAGTATCAGAATCAATAGTCTCTAGGATACTGTTCGGTTTTGGATCAAAAGCTTCTGGAAGTTTCTTTCTTTGTTGAGGAAAATTACTTAATTCATACAGAAAATGTTTTATTTTGTTTTCTTAATGTCCTCTATCATATCATATCCCATGTCATGTTCTACCAAAATTTTCTTGGTGCCTTCTGTTTTATTTTCCATGGTATTTACAGGTTTTTTGACTACTAGGTTTAGCCTCTTTTATGTTTATTGGCTTATACTTAGGTTTTGTTTGATTAGTACTGATAATTCTCTTCATGTTCTTTTTTATTTTCTATATTTTTGGTAGTAATAAGCTTTCATCGATTACCGGTCCTTTACTTCTAGTTTTGACATTGATGAATGATACCTAGATCTCATTAGTAGGTTCCTCTTCATTCATTCCTAGTGTGTGATCCCAATGCCATAGTACCATTGTGGTTTCCTCATTTTTCTTTTCCGGTTCATTTTTTTGGTCTTCTTCTACCTCAAGTCCTGACATTTCGGCATATAACAAATGATTCATAATCAAAGTCATGACATTTATTCACTATGGGAAACTCTTTTCATAATTATGCTCCTGACATAAAGTACAAAAATGGTCCATGGCTACCTCATTAAAATTCAAAACAACATAATCATATATAGGTGGTTGAAACTATACACTTTCTTCCCTTTTCTTGTAATAGGGTTTGAATGTCCTTTTAAACGTACTAGCTTCTTTGTGTTTCTCCAAGTCTACTATTTTACTCGATAACTTCTGAACCATTTTAACTATAATTCTCTAGCTCATTTGACTATTCTTCCTTGGGTCTGGTTAACAACAAAGGTTTTTTACCATCTCTTGGTTTCACCTCTGATTTTGAAGTGTGCTTTTCCATACTATCGAGTCTGGATTCCAACTTATTGGATTCATCATAATTTTCTATCAACATGTTAGTTTTTCAACATTTAAGCTAGCATTATATGGATCTTTAACTGAGAGAACAACAAGCACAACAATCAAACACAAGAGACAATGAACAGAGTGTTTTTCCTCAGGGAAACCATAAATGGAGAAAACCTCACAACTTCATTAGATATAGAATCAACAACAAAGGTAAAACCCCCAAACAATAAGATGCACTCCCGACAGCAATAACCTTCTTCTTCTCTAGCCCCAATGCCTTCTCATTCCTCAACTATGCACCACACTTGAGTGTGTATGTGATGTGTGCTAAATAGAGAGTCCAAATCTCTATTTATACTAATCCTGACATGACTAAAAATCTACTAGGGCTGACCTCTACTAATAGATTCTAATAACCCTAGTGCACCAGAACTACAGAGACTTTAACCCTTAGACAATCGGAGGGTTACCCACAATGATTTGACATGACTTATTTACATTATTGATTCTCCCAATCAGAATATCAGGGCATGACATGACATGATAAAATCCCGTAATAAACATCGGGTTACAATAGATAAATAATACAATTGAATACATTATGAAGTTACAATTACATCAACACTCCCTCTTAACTAGGAAGGTATTTTTTCGACACAATTTTGATCACTAGTCTTCTTCTCTGGATCTTCTCGTCATCTGCATCCCCAAGTCATCTTGTCTTCAATTCATCTTTATCTTCATGCCATCTTCAACTGGATCTGGATCATCATCATTGGATCATACTCGATCTGAAACATCACTGGATCATACTCGATCTGGAATATCACTGGATCATACTAGATCAGGAACATCTCTGGATCATACTCGATATGGGACATCACTGGATCATACTTGATCTAGAACATCATCACTGGATCTGGATCATCATCACTAGATCTAGATCATCACTGGATCTGGATCATCATCACTGGATCTAGATCATCACTCAATCTGGATCATCACTGCTGGATCTGGATCATCACTCATTCTTGATCTCTCGAAGTCATCATAACTGGATCTGGATCATAGCTCGATTTGGATCTCCTCTGGTCACCATCATATGTGCTATATCATGATTCTTCTCATCATAGGAAGTTATACAAAGCCATCCTTCTTTCATGTTGGGTGTATGCCTACCTCCTTGTAGGTCTTTGGTAGCCCTTACATCTGACATATTCGTCAGAATGGAAAACACTCACATCTAACCTGCTCATCAAAAAGGCAGTAGCCCTTACATATGACCTACTCATTAGAATGGCTAGCATTCACATTTGACCTACTCGTCAGAAAGGTGGTATCCATTATATCTGATCATATAGGACCTAATCCTACAGTCACATCAGAATGGCCAGCACTCACATCTGACCTACTCGTCAGAAAGGCAATAGCCCTTACATCTATGTAGGACCTCATCCTACATCAGAATGGTCAACACTCACATCTAACCTACTCGTCAGAATGGCGGTAGCCCTTACATCTGACCTACTCATCACAATGGCCAGCACTCACATCTAACATGGGAGGAACCTAATCCTTTAGGCATGATAGAATGTCACAAACCTTACATATGACCTACTTGTCATAATGGTGGTAGCCCTTACATCTGACCTACTCATCAGAATGGTCAGCACTCACATATGACATGGGAGGAACCTAATCCTTTAGCCATGATAGAATGACACAACCCTTACATCTGACCTACTCATCAGAATGGCGGTATCCCTTACATTTGACCTACTCATCAGAATGGCGGTATCCCTTACATCTGACCTACTCGTCAAAATGGCCATCACTCACATTTGACATGGGAGGAACCTAATCCTTTGGCCATCACAGAATGGATCAGCCCTTACATCTGGATTGCTCATCAGAATGGCTATGGATCTCAGCACTTATATCTGACATGGAAGGAACCAATCCTCTCACCATGACAGAATGGCTCAGCCCTTACATATAACCTCCTTGTCAGAATGGCTTCTGGACTCATCACTTCCCCTTGGAAGGGACCTCAATCTAGAGAACACCAAGCTTCTCCCTGAAGTGCTCAAACTTCACTGTGGTTGGTGGCTTCATCAGCACATTGGCTATATGATTGTCCATCACAACATACTGGAGCTTCACTGCTCCTCTCTACACCATATCCTTGATATAGTGATACTTGATCTCGATATGCTTCGACTTGTCATGGAACACTGGATTCTATGAAAATTTCATGCAACTCTGGTTGTCACAATGTATACAAGTAACATCCATCTAGATATTAAATAAATTAGACAGTAGCTTCCTTAGCCATACCGCCTCACAACTAGCTGAAAAGGCTGTTACATACTCTACTTCAGCTATACTCAGTGCCAGACAAGAATGCTTCCTACTAAACCAAGACATCCCACCTAATCTCATACTGAAGCAAGACCCTGAAGTGCTCTTCCTATCGATGGCACTACCTGCCCAGTCTGAACCAACATAACCCTCCACACTAATATTCTGATTTGCATCGTACTTGAGCCCATAATCAACTGTACCCCTCAAGTACCTTAAAACATGCTTTGCAGCTATCAAGTGAACATTTCTCAGATCTGTCAAGAACTGGCTCAAGGTGTTCACAACAAAGCAAATGTCTGGTCTTTTGTTCATCAGGTACATCAACGACCCAATCATCTGACGATAAATAATAGCATCAACCGACTCTGATGAAGCATCACTCAATAGCTTTAGGTTTGATTCCATAGGTGTGGCCATAGCCTTGCAGTCCATCATCCCAAACCTATTTAGGATATCTACTGCATGCTTCCCTTGTCCAAGAAAGATTCCATCTGCACTCTGCCACACCTCCATACCTAGAAAATAATGCATCATTCCCAATTCGTTCATCTCAAACTCGGTAGCAAGCTTTCTCTTTGTATCAGCAATCAACCCATCAATACTTGTCACAAATAGATCATCTACATACAGTAGAAGCATCACTGGGTTGCCATATTCAACCTTGTAGTAAAGGTTGGAATCTGCTTTACTTTTGGTAAATCACAAATTGGATAGAAAGTTGTCAATTCTGCCATACCATGTCTTGGATTCCTGTTTCAAACCGTACAGTGCTTTCTTCAATATGCACACATGATACTCCCTATCATGTCTCTCAAAAACGAGTGGTTGTTCTACATACACTTCCTCTTCCACTACACCATTCAAGAATGCAGTGTTGACATCCATCTAGTGAATCTTCTATTTAATCACTGTAGCCAAAGCAAGTACTGATCTGATGGAAGTATATCTCGCTACAAGTGCAAAGGTTTCTTCATAATCTATTCCTTCTTTCTGAGAGAAACCCTGAGCCACAAATCTTGCCTTATATTTTTCTATGCTACCGTCTGCAGCATGTTTGATCATGTAGATCCATTTGGAAGTTACAACTGACTTCCCTTTTGGTCTTGGGACAACATCCCAAACATCATTCTTCATGATTGATTTGTATTCTTTGATCATAACATCCTTCCATTCTTTCCATTCTGCTGCTTCTTCATAACTATAATTTTCTTTATCAATGAAATCACATAGTAATGCTACATACCCGGAGTAGGATCTGGTCCTCTTTCTTTCTCTGTGATTCTCTTTTGGAGCCCCATATCTTTCTGCACCTTGGATAAGTTCTCGTACCCAAGCAAGTTCCCTCTTATGAGGATTCTTCTCTAGAGGTGGATCTACAAGTCTTTGTGGTTCTTCAAATTTTATATCTTCTTCTTGAGCTTCTTCATTCATGGTTGTATCATGAATTCTTGGTACTTCTACTTCTTCAGATTCTTCAGCAATTTTCTTTATGGATTTGCTGTAAGTTGTATCTTCATCAAATGTCACATCCCTACTAATGTCAATCTTCTTGAATCCTTGGAAATATATTCTGTAATCCTTTTAGCTTTCAGAGTATGCCGCAAATATACCGTTCTTTCCTGAAGGCTCTAATTTAGTCCTCCTCTCTTTTGGATTGTGTATGTACACAAGACAACCGAATATTCTGAGATGGATGACTTCTGGTTTCTTGCCGGAGAAAAATTCTTCAAGAATCTTGTTCTCGAGTACTCTATGTGGAGTACAGTTCTATACATACACCGTTGTTCTGGCAGCTTCTGCCCAAAGATGCATACGAAGGTCTTGATCATGAATAATTGCTTTTGTAGGTTCCATGATAGTTTTGTTCTTTCATTTTGCAATCCCATTCTGTTGTGGATTATAAGGAGTAGACAACTCCCTCTTAATTGCTGATTCTTTGCATAGCTCTTTGAACTCATTTGAAGTGAATTCTCTGCCATTATCTGATCGAAAGGTCTTGATCTTCTTTTCAGTGTGGTTCTCGACCAAGGCTTTGAATTCCTTGAAATTGATGAATACTTTGTCTTTGTTCTTCATGAAATAAACCCATTTATTCCTAGAAAAATCATCAATAAAATAAACATAATATGCATACCCGCTTAGTGAGTTTGATGACATAGGACCGCATACATCGGAGTGGATGATTTCCAAGATTATGTTTGCTTTGCTTTCGCTGCTTGTAAATGTCTTCTTTGTATTCTTTCCTTTTGCACATCCTTTGTAGACCCCATCATGTTTTGCTTGGATTTCCGGAAGACCTTCAACAACTTTGCTTGCAATAGGTAGTGCTCTGTAATGCACATGTGCAAGCCTTCTATGCCAAAGTTCACTTGGATCTAATGTGTCATGGACTAAGGCTTGTTCTGGATGACCCTTTAGTTTGTACAATCCTCCTTCTTGGTCTCCAATCACCACCGCATCATCGATAGTCTTTCCTTTTGGCCACATGATGACTTGACCATCTATGAATGCAACCCTCATTCCTTTTGCATCTAATGCCGATATGGAGAGGAGGTTCTTCTTGAGTCCTGGCACAAACAATACTTCTTTCATTGTTAGAGACTTTCCAGAGTCTAGCTTATAGGAATATTCCCCACTACCTTTTATTGGATATTGGTAGTCATCTCCTATATTCACCTTGTGAGGTGATTCATGTTCTGACAGTCTCACAAAGGATTCCTTGAATCCCACCATATGTTTGGAGGCCCCACTGTCTATAAGGAAATCATCAATTCCATGAGTAATGTTACCTGTGAGAGTGGAAATCAAAACATATTCATACTCGCTTGAAGAATCTTCAATTTCATATCTGGTTCTATTCTTTGATGCTTCATCATCCTCTGCAGCATGAGCATGATGTCTTCTTTTTCTACTCCTCTTTGATAGCTTTGGTTTCTTAGGAAAATTATTTGCATAATGTCCTGCTTGATCACGTGTATAACATATGACCCTAGAAAAATCTTCTCTAGTGTTATCTTTGTGATAGTGCTTACCTCTAGGGTGACGAGATCTTCTTTTGGTTGACTTGGATTGTACCATGAGAGCTTGATCTTCACTTCCCATCTTTTCTTCTCGAGCTGCTATCCGTGCTTATTATTGAGAACACTCCTCCCACATTCTGTTGAACTTGACTAACTTATTTCTAGCACAGATTCCTTGGATGAAATAATCCCATGACCTAGGAAGGCCATTCAAGGTAGTGATCACAATTTCTGCATTTTCCACTTCTTCGTCTACTGCTTCTAGTTTTTCCTTGATCAGAGAGACTCTTGTGAAGTAAGACTAGATTTTTTCTGCATTCTGAATCTTCACATTCTTCAGTTGGTTTCTGAGATTCATCTTTCAATTTATGTTCTTCCCTTCAAACAATTTGGTTAGGGCATCAAACATAGCTTTAGGTGTCTTGAGAGAGGACACCTGAGGGATAAGGTGATCCTTGATAGAATCAGCAGTGATCCTCTTTGGCATAACCAACTTCTTCTTATGTAAGGCCTTAGCCTCATCTCCCTTTGGAACTGGAACCTCCTCATGGATGTAGGAGTCTAACTCATTTTCTTCCAAGACTAGGGAGATCGTATACTTCCAAGCTCAGAAGTCATCAAATCACTCAAGATTTTCATCAAGCTTGGTATGATGAGACATCTTAATTGAGAACCTCAAATGGAAATAAAAAATATTTTAGATCTTACCAGGTGAAGATGTCGAGTCTGAACTTTGAGCTGAAATCATGCATAGCTAGTTTAGGACCAAATTAGGGTTTTTCTTTTCCAGAGTTCTGTCCACCCAAATGATTTGAAATTTATCCCTAATATTGATTTTGGGGCGAAGATCAATCTAGGCCCAAGCTCACTGAAAAATTCCTCTTCTGTGAAAAGCCCTAATTTCTGGCAGCAGTGTCGGGTCCAAAACTGAAAAAACATCAGAATTGGATTATGCTCCGATAGAAAGATGCACCCTAAGGAGGAGAGTTATTCCACCTTACTTTTTCTGAAAATATGTGGAGAGAGATCCACAAAGTAGGAATCCCTAGTTCCCGCAACTGCACAGTGTCTTGTTCTCAGGTTAGCTCTGATACCATGTTATTTTTTCAACATTTAAGCTAGCATTATATGGATCTTTAACTAAGAGAACAACAAGCACAACAATCAAACACAAGAGACAATGAACACAGTGTTTTTCCTCACGGAAGCCACAAATGGAGAAAACCCCACAACTTCCTCAGAGATAGAATTAGCACAAAAGGTAAAACCCCAAAACAGTAAGATGAACTCCCGAGAGTAGTAACCTTCTTATTCTCTAGCCCTAGTGTCTTCTCCTTCCTCAACTATGTGATAAACTTGAGTGTGTATGTGATGTGTGATAAAGAGAGATTCCAACTCTCTATTTATACTAATCCCTACATGACTAAAACCCTACTAGGGCTGACCTCTAATAGGAGAGTCTAACAACCCTAGTGTCCCGGAACTGCGGGGACTTTAACCCTTAGACAATCAGAGGGTTACCCACAATGACTTGACATGAATTATTTACATTATTGATTCTCCCGATCGGAACATTGGGGCATGAAATGACATGATAACATCCTGAAATAAACATCGGGTTACAATAGATAAGAAATACAAGTGAATACATTTTGAAGTTACAATTACATCAACACAACATGAGTTTGACAGCTCTTTTCACAAACATTTCTATAGGGGGTTATAGTGATCTAGTATAGTATTCTACCAAGGATTGTTCAACTGGTTTTGTTGTAGCACTAAAATTATTTAGAAAAGAGGTAAATCTCTGGTTGAAATCTTGAACCTTTTCTGTCTTTTACATCTTCATAGAGAGAAATTATTTCATAAGGGTAGCGACGGTTTTCTGACTATTGAATTTGCTCTTAAATACCCTTTCAAATGTGTCCCATTTTTTTATGTGATTGGTATGTAGACTAAAAACCCAAGAAGATTCCTTGGGCTAAAAAATGTATGGAAAAAGTATACATACGACATATTGATGTTCAACATTTAGAAGTTCCAAGGCTAGATAAAAACTCTTCAAATGATCTTCATAAGAAATTCCCTTTCCAAGGTCAAAATTTTGTAGCACCCTATCTGTGTGCTTCATAAAATCATTTAAAGGTGCAGCCATATTAAGATGTGTCATGTCCCTCCATGTCGGTGGATTAGCAACAACCATAACTTGAGGTAGAGACTGGTGGATATTATAGCAGAGAATGAACTGTGGGAGACTATGATCCCAACTAACCAATAGGTTAGATGATTTATTGGATAGATAAATCCACCAAATCCTCCAAATTTTCCACAAGGATAGAATCTTGAGTATAAGAAATTACATTCTTAGGAGCCTTTCTTCTTGGTAACACAAGGTTGTTTTTAATCCTCCAAGTTTCTTAATGTAGGACCTTGTGTGTCTTCGAAAATGATCAACTTATTCTAATGGGATAGCATACAAATGTTCTGAACCTTCTTCTTCAGAACTTACCTTTTCTTGTTCTTCAAGAATGAAATCTTCAGGTAACATAGTTTTATATGTATCTCCAGTGAAATAATTTCTTGCAAATGGACTTCCTCTGCCATCCATGCACTAGCAGTCCTCATCTAATGCCAAAAATGTTGATTCCTAGAAAATTCCCAAGTACCAATAGTAGGGATTATCCTTGATAATCGATCCCAACTATATCATCCACCATTTGATATGGGAAACCCATTCGGTTAGTGGTCAGACTACTATAGAATTTAAAGATTGTTTAAGTCTTTTACTGGTTGTGGCATGGTCCACCGTTTAGGTGATTTTCTTTTATTATGGATGAAGTGGATGTGCCTAAACTAAATGTAGGTGACTGGTGAACAAGAGACTCATAAGTGATGTGTAGGTTCTTACCTCCTGTCTTATCACTCCTTCCCCTCAATAACTTCTATAAATATGAATCTAAGCAAACTACTCATATTCTAATTTATTCTAAACTACCCTATACTATCCCCAAGGGGACAAAAGTTAAAATACATAGCGCAATGTGCTCTAATTATTTTCCATAAAGCTAACAGATAACTATTTGAATTCAAGATGAATAGTTACAACAGAAAAATAATCAAAGATATCCTTTAAATAAAACACATTCATTGCTCAATTCATACACAGGACTTATATATAAAGTAAAACCATTCATCACAAAATAAATAATTCATAGAGAGTTAGAACGATCTCACAGTTCGAACAAAAACCATATGGAAGTAATTCCGCATCACTCGTGGAAAAACCTATGCAGTCCTTTCCCAACAAAATTGTCCTTATTTATTAGCAGAAAAAATAGTTCTTGTTACAAATAAACTAGCCTTCTTATGCCAACGAAAATCCCCCTGTATTCTACCTCGTACTTCTTTTTAATACACTTACAAATGACTTGATCACTTCCCTGAATTTTGATGTCCATGACTTTAGAACTTCCAAAATTTTGTCTTTTAGACCCTTGCACTAGGAATAGTAAATTACATAAAGTGACAAAATACATAAAAGAAAAAATTTCATGTAGTCCTAGTTGTCCTTGAAATCTATTCACCCCAAGTATTAGCTTCTTCTGTCATGGTCTAATAATCTATTTGCTCTAGCAATCTCATGATTATTTCATGTACAACTAGTTGTGCTTCCACAGTTGTTACTTTTGGTGGTGTCAATCTGTACAGGTATTCCAAGAGATAATTATTAACAGAGGCTTGTGCAATCCAATATTTAACCACTTATTCACTAATGACTTCAATTTTCTAAATGTTTTGTTCATCTTCATGCAATTGGTCTTGGAGATACGCCATATAATGATCCTTGTCTAAGAAATCATTAAATTTTGCAAATGAAGAAAACTTGCATTTATTATTGACTTCACGCTTATTTTTGTAGAACTCTATGCATTTATCCAGAGTCTTTTCAACTTTATTATTCAATCTTACAAAGGATTTTCTACAAAATTATAGGAGTGCCAATTCTATTTTCACACCTCCTGTTGTCTTTTGAGCCAAGCATTCAGGAAAATTTGAATTGGACTCTAACCAACTCAGCTAGATTTGAACTTTGTTACCGACTTCAAGTAGTTCTTCCTTGAAATTTAATGATGTATCTACTATTTCATTCAATCTTGTATGTTCCTGCTTGACCTTATATATCTCCTCTGTGAGTCTTACTTGGACTTGATGGATCTTTCTCTGGATCATGTAGGCTTGATCATAGAAAGAGATAATGTCAGGATTTGTTTCATTGGATAACATCAGTTGAGATTCAAAATATCCTCTATGTGCTACTAGTTCATCTACTTGGGCTCTTAGTTATCCTACTTGACGGATTGCTGTGGATTTCCATAATTTCAATTCTACATTTTTTTCTTCAAAATCCTTTTTATCCCCTTCCATAATGATAATTTGCACCACTAATGCATCCCTTTCTATTTCTAGATATTGATACTCCTTTTGGAGACTATCCTTCTCGGATAGTGTAGCCTTGTGCTTCATTTTTAACTCTCTTCCTTCTCCTCTTTCGTTGAAAAAGTGTCTTTCATTTTGGTCATCCATTATTTACAATTCTCTACATCTTCCACCAACTTGTCAACATTAGCCACATCGTCTTGCACAGATGCTATACTTACAAATGCCATGAATTTGTTGTCTTGATTGGTGCATTCCACAACATTTTCATCGGTCACTCTGATCACATTAGGTTTAGTGTTGATATTTAACCTCTTCTTTGATCTTCTAACAATAGTTTTCCTTTCCTTGTTGAAGAATATAGTGTCCAAGCATGACACTATATGATGCTTAGATGTAGTGAAAAGAAACAGTCCAAGTTCTGCAAGATGAACATGGCCTCCTCTGATTGTGTCACTTAATGAGGTAGGTGGGTCCATCGAATTGTCTTGGGTAGTGTATTGGTGAAAATTTTCTCTATCTTGATCCTCTTGCTCCTTTTTTCTCAATTCCTTAGTTGTTTTCTCATCTTCTCTTCATGCTCTTTCTTATGATTCCCTTTATAATATTTATTCCTCTTATTTTTTCCTTTGAGCCTCCTTGGCTTGTTACTTCTGAACTTCTTCCCGTAGTCTCTGATAATCTTCTTCTCATTTCCTTTCAGCTTCTTCCTATTGCGTCTGCTTTTCTATTGTATTGCTGCTAACTTAGATAAGTCATCTTTCTAGTGTTCTTGTATGTCTCCTCATATTTATCAAAATGATGAGAGTATTCATAATGAGCTCCTACAAACGCACAATGGTCTGCAAAATTATCCATTCGATCATTTTTGTGGAAATTCTTTTCCCCAAAGTGGATATTTTCTATATCTTTTATGAATTCAGATGCGCTTTTTACCCTAGTGAATTTATAACTGCCTATGAAAAAGGGGAGTAGTGGGAAAGCTTCCTTTTTTATGTCGAATAGAAAATTTCTTACTCCATCTATGAATAGCTGTCTAGTTGCTTCCTTGTTGACTACATAGTATGTGGCATACTTAGGAATCAATGATGGGGATCTAGATCCTCCATACATGCTCAGGTAATTACCTTCCTGAGAGAAATAATAATCTTTGTGTTCACATATGACTTCCATGGAACTTTCTGACATACAGTTGGACTCCTTGACGAAAATTAGTTCATACATAGGCATCAAAAACTCCTCACATATAATATTGTAGAATCTTGAGTACTTATGTTCCCAAAGCATTTGATAGGTAGCATATAAAGGTATCTTAGTGTTACCACAATCATAACTGAGATTTGGGAATGAGTTTCTGCACAAGATGCAATCAATTAGCTAAGAAGCCATGTATAATACTATCATTCTTTGAGTCAAACCTCCCTATACATTAGAGACACATGATGACAGGATGCTTGATATAATGTTTTCTCAATAAAAATTTGTTCCCTCCAAGGCTACATAGTACATCAATTGGATCCAACTTAAATTGTAGAATCTCTAATTTGACGGGCCAAAGATCTTGTTCAGTATTAAGGCTATAACCCTATAAGGGGTGCGTAAACTTGCAGTCTCATACTCACCAGTGGCTTTCCGTCGTAGTTGTTTACCTGTGATCATCATCCTTTTCGCACAGTCCATAATGTCCAAATCCACATTTTTAACCCATCCATTCCTCATCATAACCTATGGGGTTGGTACTTTGTAGGCCCTAGCTATGTATGCCAATGTGAAAGAAACAAAAGCTTCCCCTCCTATGTTGGAAAGCATCATCGTGGATGGGATTTTCTGAGGTAGAATCCATATGATTACTTCAGCACATGGAAAAATATTTGGGGGCGTGACTACCTTAGTGATGTCTGATTTTCTGATATTTTCATATAAATTCATATCTTGCAGGCTCACCTCAAGGACATTTTGGTCTCTGATCATTTGATATATTTCACCCCACTTGAAATCCTGATCGGCCGCTGTGATATCCTTAGTGTATATATTTCTTAAACAAACAAATACATGATGAACTTGGGTCAACTCAAATAGGTATGCATTCCTTCGAGACAAATAAGATATTGATGAGGGTAGATATAGGTAAATCCCATCACTAGATAAACTAGCCCTTGATTAGGTGGTTTTGGTTATAAACTAGAATGAACTTTTAGATAATAGAGTGGAAGATGATTTACATTTCATGAACATATTTTGTTACTATTATTAATTTGTCTTTTAGAGGGTTGCATTAGGGTAATTTCTTCTCACTCTCTCTTTTTTAGAATAGCACAAGACTTAAGTAGGTTGGTCAAGGATGTAATAAAAGTGGGGTTGGGGAACAAGTAACTATTTCTGATTTTATGACTACTTTTCTATTGTTATTTTATGATTATGTCTAGTGATTTAGAGAAATTAATTATCCTATTTTATATATTTTATATTTTAGTTCTCTTACTTATTGTTTTTTAAAACGGAAAGATGCATGCATCCATTTATTTGAAGAATGTAAATGTTAACTTAAAATTAAAAAATTTATGACATAAATGTAAAAATATAAAATCCAAATTCTAGTTCTCCCTATAAAAGACAATTTCCAACTAGTGATTTCGAGAACAGCCACCTAGATTGCATCTGAGGATGAAAACACATTTTCAATGCAAATATTAGGAAAAACCAAAATACCATTTGGAATATCAAGAATTAAAATGGGGATCAGGTCCATAGCTTTGAGGGAATAAACATTTTAAGTGGATTACAATAAAATAAATATTGATATATATATATTTTTAAAACACTAGAATAAGTAAAAGTGGTATGAAACCTCTAAAAATAAATTCTTTGATTTATCTCACTCAATAGAGATTTTTTTTTCATAGAAATAACTTATTGTAAAATATCATTTTTTTTAAGATCCCTAAACTTTTTTTTTAAAGATTCCAAAACCCTCTTTGTTTTTGAGGTTTCTATTCAAAAATTCATTACAAAAATCATTTATTGTAGCTATATTTATAAATGGTTGCTTGGACTATAATTTTCCCTAATAATGTTATTGTAAGCTAAAATGTCAATCCATTTTCTCATGGGATTAATTTCAATGAACTTAGTAATTTTCTATAAACTCTATTAATGTTTCCATATTAGTAATGCTACTCTATTGATGTCATATGGGAGAGGAATTTGGTGTATTTACTTATATGTTCATGGTTTTCCTAAGGTTGGTCTTTTCTTCATTTGTTTTTAAATATTTTTTTATCACTTATTAAAAATTTTACATAAATTACCATTGTTGTATATTATGTATTGTAATTTTAAATCTATTATATTATAATATATATATTAATATAATTATAGAATATATATAT
>LPNX010050880.1:367976-426148 GCA_001517045.1 Pseudotsuga menziesii
ATTCTCTAGTTCCTTTGAGGTTAGGATTTCCAAACTATCCTTTATGGTTTAATTGTAAATGATGTGACATTGTAAAAGGAAAATAAATAAATATTCTTAAATAATATGATGAATAAACACACCAAATACAATGATAGTGAGGAATACATCATAAAGAGAGTGAATGATGTAAGAAAATGTATAAGATGATAAGAAAAACAAATGAAATGCATGTTCCTTGGTAAAATATAAAAATAGAATGATAAAGAAACGTGGTATATAAGATGATAAGGAAATGATAATACACGCTATAACATGATAGAATGCTAAAACAAATTCCATAAAAAGTGGTATGATAAGATGATAAGGAAATGATAATACACTATAACATGATAGCATGCTAAAACAAATGCCATAAGGAAGTCTAATAAAATGTATGAACAATGAACACCCTATACAACGAATATTTCATAAATGAAATATTCAATATATAATCAAACTTTGTGAAGTTATTAAGAAAATGTAATTAAATATATTTTCATGTTTCTATTAACATATTTCCTATTCTCTTTTCATGTTCGGATTAACATATTTCTAAATTCTATATATAACATCATGAAAAATTATTACTAAATATGTTGCATATATTTGCATAAAAAGTACTAGCTTGTTTTACCAAGGGTGTTAGTGTCACCACTATCATTTATAGTTAGTTTTATGAAATATTCTACTATATTAATCAAC
The DNA here is from genome assembly GCA_001517045.1 of Pseudotsuga menziesii. Taxonomy (NCBI): domain Eukaryota; kingdom Viridiplantae; phylum Streptophyta; class Pinopsida; order Pinales; family Pinaceae; genus Pseudotsuga; species Pseudotsuga menziesii. Next base: position 368,700 of record LPNX010050880.1, read on the forward strand.
TTAATTACTACATATTATTGTTGTGTTTCTAAACTAAATTTATATTTTGAAAATTTAATACTTTATTTTTCTGTTAATAAGAAAGGATACTTTATATTACTATATGGTACAAAAAGGAGTATATTTTCAATCTCGGCCAACTGAAAGAGCCACGCTGGACCGGGAAATTCTTCAGAGAGTTCATTTTGTCATTTTCCTCATACCTCAAGCCTTATCTTTATAAGAATCTGATCATCCCAACCTTTTCCCACATTAACAATATTCGGAGCAAGAAATTTCCCATCTCCCCTAACCTGATGACCCTCAAACCAATATATGTATAGAGATAGACACTTAGTGAAGGGTTCCCCATTGATTACCCCTTCCTGACCAAAATGATTACATACATAGATAGGAAAAACAATATTCGTCAAAAGCATAATTAGACCCAATTTAGACGATTGAGCCAAAGAAACAAAAATAGAAACAGGAGGGAATCCAAAAAAACCACCTTCCCAAGGTACTTACTGTGGAAGAGGATCAATGGGGAAAGGGGGCTGCACCACTGTGGTTTTCTTTCCTGGTCTCTCTAGCAGATCGCCTACAATTGGGTACAACAGTCTGAAACCCGCAACACTTTTGTGATGCCCCTGTATGGTCAAGGTTAAAGATTACCAGATACCATGCACTAGATAGGCCTTTTTGTGGATATCACGAGCTAGAAGAATATGGATTGTCCAGAACAGGTTGGCTTCGAGGGGCCACCCTTCATGAGTCTCATATTCCCAGAGTAGCTTGATTTTGTTGGCAATGATATGGGCTTATATCATGGCCGATGTCTCTACCGTATATTATTCCCTCCAATTAAACGACAGAGGAGCCGTTCCCTCTTCCAATGGTGGTGCACTTCCAGATTAGCAAGCTTGGGCAATATTCCCCCTTCCATGCTTCCCCTGGCTTTCTATAGGCTTGCAAAAGAAGGTGATCAAAACTGAGCTTGAACATGGTGATGCTTTCACCATCTAGAGATGGATATATAGCCATTTCTGTAAACGTGTTGATGTAACCCACCCTCATCCTCGTTGATTTATGTTTCCATTTCGCACCCTGCAAAGCTTCAACGTTACAAGTCCAGAGCCCCTTAATCTTTTCCAAATACTTCTTTCTGTGCAAAATATTGGAATTTGTATGACCCATTGACAGTCACCTCATATGAGGTGTACATCTATTAACAGTCCAAGAACAGAGACAACATATTGGTAAACGCAAAGGGCTTGATCCCTCATACCTCTTTGTACCCCGCAAGTGTGTCTAGATACATTCTTATGGATTATGGCCCGATGCTAGATCGTCCTCTCTTTATCAAGCGGGAATTCCACCATCCTATTCTGAATCACTCATATGCTTCCCACTTCTCTTAGTCTTAACATCATCCTACATGTAATTAATACTAGGTGGGATGGACGTCTCATCACCTTCATTCGTGCTTGACATAGGAATGTGGAGAGGATCACCATAATATATGATCACATGGCTATCTGAAGGCTTCCTATTTAAGACAAGGGGGTGCATGTGTGGGGGAAAGTGTCAAACAACAGGGTTGAGGTGGAAGATTGATTACACTTGTCTTACATCAGGAGCAAAGACACATACAGCTATTGTGAATGGCCTCCATCTATCCTCCTAATGTCATCCACTGCTAGCGCTTTGCATCTTCTCCATAAAGAACCATGTCTCTTATCACTTTTTTCCTCTGCATGGAAGGAGATAATATTTCCAACCCCTTCGTTGGCCAAGGTGTTCACCACCCTGTTACCTTGTTATATTTTTATAATTTAAGAAATATGATGTTAGGATCTTATATGAGAGAATAGCATGCATCACAATCAATCACAATCGAAAATAGAGACAAATATTTTCCTCGAGGAAACCATAAAGGAGAAAACCTCGCAACTTCCTCAGAGATAGAATGAGCACCAATGGCAACAGTAAAACTCAAAGACAAAATGATGATCTCCAATAGCTGTTCTCTCTCTCACTTGAGCAAGATTCTCCTCCCTCACCTATGCGCTATATCTAGGTGAGTGTGTGATTGAAATAGAGAGTCTCACTCTCTATTTATACTAGTTTTTAACTTGACAATTACTTACCAGGATCGACTTCTCTAGGAGAGTTTAATAACCTTAGTGCCCCACAACTGTGGGGACTTTTCCCCCCAATCAACAAGGAGGGTTAACCTATATGACTCTACATGACTTGATTACATTAATTATTCTCCCGGTACTAACATCGGGGAATAATGAAATATACAATTGAATACATTTTGAAGTTACAAATACATCAACACTCCCTCTTAACTAGGAAGGTATTCTCTAGACATAATTCATCAACACGAGTCTTCGTCACTGGATCATCACCGGATCATCATCATTGGATTATCATCAAGGCTGGATCATTACTGGATCATCATCAAAGTTGGATCATCACTGGATCATCATCAAAATTGGATCATCATTGGATCATCATCAAAGCTAGATCATCACTAGATCATCATCATAACTACTTCCACTATCTCGATCTAATGGTGATATCTCTCAATTCTACTCATCACAGGAAGTTCTACAAAGCCATCCCTTTTACATGTTGGTTGTAGGTCAAGCCTCCATGTATGTCTTCATCTTGTTCACCACTTATATCTGACCATGGGAGGAACACATCCAACGTCCATGTCAGAAAGGCCCGCCCAGCACTTATAGCTTACCATGGGAGGAACACATCCATCATCCATGTTAGAAAGGCATGCCTAACACTCACATCTGATCATGGGAGGAACACATTCAACATCCATGTCAGAAAGTCCCACCACTTACATCCACTAGCATGGTAGGACACAGCATCAACCATCCAAGGAAAGGCCCTACACTTACATCCACCAGCATGGTAGGACACACCATCTACGATCTGAGGAAATCATCTACACTTACATCCACTGGCATTGTAGGACACACCATCTACCATCTGAGGAAAGGCTCTGCACTTAAATCCACCGGCATGGTAGGACACACCATCTACCATCCAAGGAAAGGCTCTACACTTACATCCACCGGCATGTTAGGACACACCATATACCATTCGGGGAAAGGTGTTGTACTTACATCCATTGGCATGGTAGAACACACCATCAACCATCTAAGGAAAGGCTCTGCACTTACATCCACCGGCATGGTAGGACACCCCATATACCATCCAAGGAAAGGCTCTGCACTTTTATCGACCGGCATGATAGGAAACACCATCTACCATCTGAGTAAATGCTATACACTTACATCCACCAGCATGGTAGGACATTCCATCTACCATCGAAGGAAAGGATCTGCACTTACATCCATAGGAATGGTAAAACACACCATCTACCATCCGAGGAAAGGATTTGCACTTACATCCATCGTCATGGTACGACACACCATCTACCATCTGAGGAAAGGCTCAGCACTTACATCCACTGGCATGGTAGGACACACCATCTACCATCCAAGGACAGCCTTTGCACTTACATCTGACCATGGGAGGCCTACCCTGCCACCATTTCATAAGGGATTTGCACTTACATCTGACCATGGGAGGAACCAATCCTACCACCATGTTAGAATGGCACATTGACTCATCACTTCCCCTTGGAAGGAATGTCAATCTGGAGAACACCAATCTTCTCCTTGAAGTAATCAAACTTCACTTTCGTTAATGGCTTCGTCAACACATCAGTTATCTGCTCGTCTGTCGCAACATACTGGAGCTTCATTGCTTCTCTCTACACCATATCCTTGATATAGTGATAGTTTATCTTGATATGCTTCAACTTGTCATGAAACACTAGGTTCTCCACCAACTTCACACAACTCTAGTTGTCGCAATATATACAAGTAGCATCCAACTCGAGATCAAACAAATCAGATAGTAGCTTCCTAATCCACACTTCCTCACAAATATCCAAACAAGATGTGACATACTCTGCTTTGGTTGTACTCAGTACTACGATGGGCTTCTTCCTGGTAAACAAAGAGATCACACATGATACCATACTGAAGCAACACCTCGAAGTGATCTTCCTATAAATGGCACTACCTTCCCAATTCGAATCCACACAACCCTCCAGGTTAATTTTATGATTCACTTAATATTTGATCCCATAGTCAAATGTACCCTTAAGGTACTTCAGAATATGCTCTCCAGCAATCAGCTGAACATGTCTTCGATCCATGAGGAATTGGCTCGGTGTGTTAAGAGTAAAGAAAATAGTTGGTCCCATGTTCATGAGGTACATCAATGAACTAATCATCTCATGATACATTGTAGCATAAACCAACTCTGATGAAGCATCACTCAATAGCTTCAGGTTCGATGCCATAGGTGTGCTCATGGCCTTGCAGTCCATCATCCTGAACCTCTTCAAGATCTCCACTGCATACGTCCCTTGTCCTATGGATATTCCATCTACATTCTTCGACACCTCCATGCCTAGAAAGTAGTGCATCATACCCAAGTATTTCATCTCAAAATCGATAGCAAGGTTCGTCTTCATGTCAACAATCAACCCATCCTCACCTGTCACAATCAGGTCATCTACATACACTAGGAGTATCACTAGGTTACCTTCCTCAAACTTATAGTAAAGGTTGTAATCTGCTTTACCCTTGGTAAAGCCCAAACCTTAAACAAGCTATCAATTCTGTCATACCGTGTCCTAGGGTCATGTTTCAAACCATACAGGGCCTTCTTCAATTCACACACATGATTCTCCATGTCACGTGTCTCAAAACTGAGTGGCTACTACACATACACTTCCTCTTCTAATGCACCATTCAACAATGTTGTCTTGACATCCATCTTGTGTATCTTCCATTTCATTACTGTAGCCATAGAAAGTACTGACCTAATGGAAGTGTATCTGGCTATAGGAGCAAAATTCTCTTCATAATCTATCCCTTTTTTCTAGGAGAAGCCACATGCCACAAATCTTGCTTTATATTTCTCTATGCTTCCATCTACAGCATGCTTGATGTCATAGATCCATTTAGAATTTACAACAAACTTCTCTTTTTCTCTTGGGACCACATCCCAGACATTATTCTTCATGATTGACTGGTACTCCTCGATCATAGCATCCTTCCATTATTTATTTTATGTTTCTTCTTCATAGTTGGAAGGTTCTTTATCTATCAATGATGTCACATAGTAGGTCTACATAACTGGAGTACGACCTAGTTCTCTTCCTTTCTCTATGCATTTCCTTAGAAGCCCCATATCTCTATGCACCTTGGATAGCCTCTTGTACCCATGTCAGTTTCCTCTTTTAAGGATTTTTCTCTTAGGGTGGCTCTACAGTTTTCTGAGGTTCTTCCATTTCTCGATATTCCTCTAGATTTTCATTTTTCATACTTGTATCTCAGATCCTGGGTAGTTCTTTTTCTTCAATGTCTTCAACATGTCTCTTTCTGGATTTGCTGTAACCTGAGTCTTTGTCAAAAGTCACATCCCTGCTAATGTTGATCTTCTTCAATCCTGGGAAACATATTCTATAAGCTTTTGATCTTTCACTATATCTCCCAAATATACCCTTATTTCCTAAAGGATCTAACTTCATTCTCTTTTCTTTAAGAATGTGTATGTACACTAGACAACCAAATATTCAGAGATGGATGAATTTTGGTTTCCTACGAGAGAATACTTCTTCTCGTGTTTTGTTCTCAAGTACTCTATGTAGAGTATGGTTCTGTACATACAGAGTTGTCCTAGTAGCTTCTTCCCATAGATGCATAGGAATATCTTGATCATGAAACATTACCCTTGTTTATTTCATAATTGTTCTATTCCTCCTTTATGTAACCCCATTCTATTGTGGATTATATGGATTTTTCAACTCCCTCTTAATCCCTGACTCTTTGAATAATTCTTTGAATTCATCTGATGTGAATTCTCTGCCATTGTCTCATCGAAATGTCTTGATTTTATTCTCTGTGTGGTTCTTGATCAAGGCTTTGAATTCCTTGAATTTGCTGAATACTTCATCATTGATTTTCAATAAGTATATCCATGCCTTCCTAGAAAAATAATCAATGAAAGAAACATAAAATACATACCTACTTGTTATGGAGAGAAATTCCTATGGCTTGGGATAACACAACAGACAGCTTGATTCTAGTATGGAAATTGAACCCACCGTTAGAACAATTACACTAACATCAATTGCCAATTACACATGCAAAATTACTCACAAAAGAGACTGAATATGGAGCTGAACACTAAAATGTGTTGAATAAGTGTACAATAGCCAACCCTGTGAAGTCATAGGCTACCACAACAAATAATTACATGAGGGATTTGAATGCATGAAAATTCCATTCTAATCTAGTCAAAAGCAGGCTTACTAAATCTAAGCAAATCCCCCATAGGTGCATAAAGCAATTTCCAAAACTGTCTAGGAGCTCACGAATTGGAAAAATAAATTAGGAAAGCTAAAAGGTAATGGAAGGACAACTCATACATGATTTTCATAGGAGAAAAGAGTGGAGGATGTGTAGGACAAAAAACAAGTTAACCTCACCTAGTCAAACTTTCCCAATTCCCTTAAAACACTGAAAAAACATGCAATAAAGCAGAAAAAGCAGACATGTGCTATGGAAGCCAGGAATAAAGCAGATTTGATTCCAGGAGGTTTCCCAAGTGCTCCATGACTCAAAATTAGCAAGTTTGACCACTATGGATGTGTAGATGACAACTTGCATAAGGTGGAATATGGAAACTAGGAAAATAAGACAAAAAATGATTAATTAATGTCTAAGGTAGCTAACTATGGGTTGATTATTCTAACACCCCCCCTTAAGCCTAACTTATGATTAATATATCATAAAATTATAGGGCCTAGAAATAAGGCTTAGTCACCCTTTACATACTGCATGTCCATTTAACCAAGGAAAGAGGCAAAAACCTAGTGGGGAAATCCTCCCTTAAACATGGACTGTAAAACAAAATTTTGAAATCTTGTCATCACTCATGCTTCATAGCATGATCAGCAATCCCCAGTAGTGATTTGAAATTGCTGAATGTATTCTCACAAAATTCTTTGGTGAAGATATCAGCTACTTGTTCTGAAGATGAACAGAAGACTAGGTGAATGGTGCCATCATGCACAAGCTCTCTGATGTAGTGCATATGGATCTCAATGTGTTTGGTTCTTTGCTTATGAACCGGATCATTGCAGATTTGAATGGTACTCTAATTATAATAGTATATAGTATTTGAGTATTCTGATTCGAAGCCACACTCTCCAAGTAACCCCTCCAACAATAATCTTTGAGTTGCTGCATTTACAACTCCTCTGTACTCTACTTCTGTAGATGAAAGTGCAAGGGCACTATGTTTCTTTCTTGACTAGATGATTGGCCCTTCTACAAGCATGAACACATGTCTTGATGTTGACTTTCTATCTATGCTATCACCTGCCCAATCACTGTCAGTAAACCCAATCAAATCAAGATCATATTTAGCTTTATAAAAGATCCCATGTGTCCTTGTTCCCTGAACAAAGTTAAGGATCCTTTTGGATGCTTTCCAATGGATCTCATGAGGCTGATCCATGTATCTAGAAGCCACACTTACTGCATAATAAATATCAGGTCTATTATGTGTAAGATACAACAAACATCCAATCAATTGCCTATACAGTGTATTGTTTACCATAGGTGAAGAATCAGCTTATTCAAGCTTCACTCCTGAAAGGAAAGGAGTCTTGCTTGGCTTGCAATCCTTCATTTTGAATTTGTTCAGAAAATCCAAGGCATAATTGGATTGGTGCAGCTTGATTCATCTTTGGTTTGAGCAATCTCAAGCCCCAAGAATTGTCTCAATAGCCCCAAATCTGTCATGGAGTAGGCTTGGTTCATTGCACCCTTCAAGGAAGAAATTTCAACCTTTGAGCTTCCTATAATGAGAAGGTCATCAAAATATAAAACAATGATCATTAATGAACCATTAATCAGCTTCAAATAGACATTTGGATCTGATTTGCATCGAACAAAATTCAGTGATAGCAGAAAGCTATCAATTTTGGCATACCAAGCCCTAGGGGCTTGCTTAAGCCCATACAATGACTTCTTTAGCCTGCACACAAGAGAAGGGTTAGTATCAAATCCTTGAGGCTGCTGAATGTCTATATCTTCAATGAGATCTCCATTCAGGAAGGCACACTTTACATCCATGTGATGTACCTCCCATTGCTTTGAAGCTGCAATGACTAAGGCTAGTCTGATGGAGTCCATCTTTGCCACTGGTGCAAAGGTCTCATTGTAATCTATGCCATGAACCTATGAGTATCCCTTGGTTACCAATATTTCCTTGTACTTTATAGGTGAACTATCAGAAAAAAATTTGGTCTTGTACACCCACTTACACTGAACTAGCTTCCTCCTTGGGAGAAGATCAACCAGCTCCCTAGTGTTGCTCTTCTGGAGTGAGTTGAACTCTTCCTTCATGGATGCTTGACATATTGGATCTTCTATTGCATCTTCATATGTCTGAGGATCTGATTCCACCATCAGATAGCATTTCTCAGCAAACATAGGATCTTTCATGCATAGAGCACTCTCAAAGTGAGATCTAGTCCTCCTAGGGTAATTAGGATTTCTAGCTAGCTCTCCAACTGCAGGAATGGTATTGGATTCCCATTTTGGCCTTGTAGGGATGTTAGGATCTGCAATAAAATAATCACTATCAGACATATCAGAATCAGCATGTTCAACTATCTCTTCACTTACATTCAGAGGTTCTGGTGGTGAAGAGGATTCCCCAACTTCCACTGCTGCTAGGGGTTCTTCTTGAAACTGAACAAACCTTTCAATGAAGGCTTTGTTTTCACTCAAATTGATCAGATTTTACCATTTTGAATATTAAGAGTACCCAAAAAATAGACACTCTTAGCTTTGGGGCTGCAGAGCCTTCCTCTTTTCTGTTGGAATTCTAGCCCAAGCCCTTGAGCCAAAAATCCTGAAATGGGTCACATCTGGCTTGTGCCCACTCCATGCTTCGAAAGGAATCATACCATAAAGTTTTTTATGAGGAACCCTATTCTAGATATAGGCTGCACAGTTTATAGCTTCGGCCCAATACTTTGGTGGCAAAGTCTTAGCCTCCATCATGCATGTTGCCATCTCTTTCAGTGATTTGTTCTTCCTCTCAGCAACACCATTCTGCTGTGGTGTGTAAGGGATAGAATGTTGAATCTGAATACCTGCATCTGCACAATATTGAATAAATTCAGAATTGACATACTCACCACCATTTTCAGATATGAGGACCTTGAGTTTCCTCCGAGACTGGTTTTCAACCAAAGCCTTAAAGACTTTGAAGAGGACAAAAATTTCAGACTTGTGTTTCAAGAAGTGAACCCAGCAATACCTGGAAAATTCATCTATGAAAGTCAATACATATTTAGCTTGAATCATGGACATATGAGGGAATGGGCCAGCAACATCACTGTGGATCAAATCAAGAGGTGCAGAGGTTCTCTCATGACTAGCTCTCTCAAATTTATGCTCTAGGTGTTTTCCGAGGATGCAACCTTGGCAGACTCCTTTGGAAAATTTTATCTTGGGTAACCCTATGACCATCTCTTTTTCACTAAGATCAGAAAGATACTTGTAATTTAGGTGGCCAAATATTTCATGCCAAATATTTCTTGCCTCATTATCTTGAATCAGAAGAGTAGAGGGGTTTGAGTAGGGTAGGAAGTGTGAGAACATGTATACCTTCGAAGTATGATTTGCAACTCCTTTTGCAATGAATTTACCACTTGAGATCTTTGTGATCTCAAATTCATCAGGGGAGAATATGACCTTCTTTGGAGACCCTATGTGGGTCATATGATACACTGATAAGAGGTTATTTGCAAGACCTAGAACATACAACACATTGCTGAACTTACCATGATGAAGATCAATCCTCCCTTTGCCCGAACTTTCAGTGAGAGAGTCATCTCCCAATACTATTGGTGGACCTTTCGACATGTTAAGTGAGTTGAATGACTCCTTGGTCGAAACCATATGTCTTCAAGCTCCAGAATCAATGATGAAACTTAGGGAGCTTGATGTGCCAGCAACCAATGCATGAACTCTCTCTCTGTCTTCTGAACTTGATCCTCCTTCCCTCTTCTTTGAGCTGTCTGGAAGAGAGATGCCATTCTTCTCCAGGAGTTGGGTTAGCATGTCTATTTTCTTTATCATGTAGGAGCTCTCAGAATAATTTCCCTTACTGCAGTATGCACACTTGCTCATTTCTCCTTTGTTTTTCTTCTTCTGGTAGTTCTTCTTGGAACCTTGAAGCTCCTTCGGAGACTTGTTCTTGTCTCTCTTTTTCTCAGGTGGCTTTTTATATTTTTTTTTGCTTTTTGAATCCACCCTCAAATCTACAGCAACCATAGATTGGTATTTGGATGGTTTGATGGTGCCCATAATCACCAACTTATCTTGTTCTTGTGTGAGAGATTCCATGAAATCTGCAAGACTAGGCATCTTCCAGGTTCGAGCTGTCAACTTTGTGGCATAGAAGGTCAAAAAAACACTGAATAGTCAGGGCCAAGCTTCGAGAGTATGGAAAAGACCAGCTTATCATCCTTCTTTTCAATCCCACATTTTTTTAGCTGCAAAACAAGTGCTTTGAACTTGGAGAAATAGAGTTGCAGGGATTCAAATCTATTTGGACTCAGGGAGATCAGTTCATTTTCGATTTGATGTCCCCTCATCTCATCTGTATTTCCAAAAATATCAACAAGCTTCTCCCATACTTCATTTGGTGATGTCAATCCATCAAGATGGAAAAGGAGGTCTCTGGATATACTCAGACACAAGAGACCATAGGCCTCATCCCTCCTGTTGTGCCATTTTATCTTCTTTGCAGCTGCATTGGGCTCTGGTTCTGTTTCCATAGTCACTATGTAGAGGAATTTCACTCTCAACGGTATCTCCATCTCTACTTTACATTCAAAGAAGTTAAATCGAGTCAAGATGATCTTTTGAGATTGATCCATAGCTCAGAAATTGTCTCAGCAGGCAGTAGAATGCTCCCAGTAAATGATGTTAAACCTGCAAAACAAATTGGAAGGAGATAAATTGATCTACAAAGGCTCTGATACCATGTAGAAATTGAACCCAGTGTTAGAACAATTACGCTCACATCAATTGCCAATTACACATGCAAAATTACTCACAAAAGAGACTGAATATGGAGCTGAACACTAAACTGTGTTGAATAAGTGTACAATAGCAAACCCTATGAAGTCATAGGCTGCCACAATAAATAATTACATGAGGGATTCGAATGCATGAATATTCGATTCGAATCTAGTCAAAAGCAGGCTTACTAAATCTAAGAAAATCCCCCATAGGTGCATAAAGCAGTTTCCAAAACTATCTAGGAGCTCCCGAATTGGCAAAATCAATTAGGAAAGCTAAAAGGTAATGGAAGGACAACCCATACATGCTTTTAATAGGACAAAAGAGTGGAGGATGTGTAGGACAAAAAACAAGTTAACCTCACCTAGTCAAACTTTCCCAATTGCCTTAAAACACTGAAAAAGCAGGCAATAAAGCAGAAAAAGTAGACATGCACTAGGGAGGCTAGGAATAAAGAATATTTGATTCCAGGAGGATTCCCAAGTGCTCCATGACTCAAAATTAGCAATTTTTACCACTATGGATGTGTAGATGACAACTTGCATAAGCTGGAATATGGAAACTAGGCAAATAAGACAAAAAAGGATTAATTAATGTCTAAGGTAGCTAACTATGGGTTCATTAATCTAACATATAGAAATCAATCCTTTCCAATATGCAAGAGAAATCAAATATCTAACACTAAAGGATCAGACTTCGTACCTTATTCTAGATGGTTGAAGCAGATCCTTGTTGAGCTTTCCAACTTCAGCTTGAATTGATGAATCACTTCCTCAACAACAAGTAAATAAGACAAGAATACTATATATATTGGTGTTATATCTACTCTAGCATATATAATCAACAATGTATAAGCATTTGAAATCATCCATGGATAAAATATTCATTCAAACATACATTATTGGACAGGAAAATGTATTTCTATTAATATAAAATCATAGATTACAATGAATACAACCTCTGTCGGCACGTCTGCAAATCAGAGAAACTAAATCCCCCACTTGGGCCTCCACCACCTCAATCCTCCATCTCTCGATAGCAAGCTCACAAGCAAAAGGCAAGCTTGGGAAGAACACCAAAGTGCTCCAAGGGACAAAGGGATGTAAACTCAAGCACAAGTTTCGGCAACAATGAAATATAGTTTCTTTGCTCTCAATTCTCTTATGCCTTCAATGTATCCAAAGAGTTCCTTATATAGCTTTTCAATGGGGTAATGAAAGGTCGAATCCGAGCGATCTCAAGGCATATGGAAGGCCGGGAGACAAGTGAGTTGGATCCATGTCAAGGAAAACTCCAAAAGGATTTGGATTTTGTACACATCCCAATGTATGCAGTTTTAGGGGTCAAACCCACGTATATACGCGATAAGGGGTTTAAAAGTCGCGTATAGCAATTTTCACATGTTTATAGGGATGGTCTAGGAAACATCAAAGGATAAAAAATGGTCCAAGGGGTCTAAGGAGTCTGCGGAGGGAGAGGGGGAAGGCCATACATGTGTGATTTACCTGGTGTGTTAAAATCTTTTATAACTGATGGCCCCTAAAGTGTGAGGTCAAAGGGGTCATACGATGGCCAAAATACATTATAAGTCCATCCCATAAGTGGAGTGGTGAAGAATCCCAAATGGAAGACTAGCCACCCAATCGACATATTACAATGATACAGCTCTCCACATAACTACAAATACATATAGTAGTCCCAGATACATAAGAGTACAATGGCCATGAATAGGCATGATACAAAATATAACTTAAGTGGTGATCGCCACGTACATTATACATAGATCAGAATCTCCATGATGAAGATATACAAAGGATCATGATCTCCATAATGGCTGAATATATACAATGTATCATGATCTCCATAATAGCTGGAAATGCCTGACATATACTGGAATCAAGTCACGAGAGCTGAAAGCTCATGAACACTGGCACGATCAAGGAGGTAGCATATAAGAGATGCCACCAATTTGGAACATCTTCTACACAAATTGCTACGAGTAGAAGTCCTACTATGTGAATATAGGTGTCGAGGTCGAACATAGTAGTCCATCGTTTGATTACCGATCATTGATGTATACCATTAACAGACGTGAGATCACCCACCAATAATGATAATGGGAATAAAGGAACTAGAGTGCAAAATAATAAGTGTGAATAAATGTGTCGAGGTCGAACACTTAAGAGGATCCATCGATCAAGGGAGATTGATGTATTCCCAAAAATTGTCGATGGCGAGAGAACTTGCCACTGATGACTGCAAGTCTCAAGGCACTCAAAAATCACTCTAGATTCCAATTCTAGAATAAATGATCTAAATTCGATGGAATGAAATCCGCTGGAAGGAGGGCATTAAGGAATCCCCCATCATCCAACATGAGGTACTCAGCAAAGCTGTATAATGTGGAAGGACTCAATCATAAGGTGCACGAACTAGTAATTGTACCAGGAATGGCCGACATGCAAAGTCAAGGTAACTGAGGAATGGCCTACTCAGGTTTCAACTTCCTTCGAGCAAGAGCATAATGGCGAATGGTGACTGAATAAAGGTAGCATAGAATCGATATACAAAACTGGGACATCTCTGCTACACAGGAGGCATTGACAGAGGCTCGATAGGGACTGGAAGCTTAACCAGTCGGTGGATATAAACTTAGATAAAATGAGTACAACTCCTAAATTCAAACTATAAACCCAACAAATGGATTTGATATATAGTGCTCTGTTCGAAGGAAACATGACTCGACAGCTGCCAAAAGATAACATCTTTCCTTGTCAGGATTTTTGGTTTTTTTATTTTTTTTTGCATATTTTCAAATATTTAAAAAGCTTGAAAAAGAATAAAACTACTTTATAGTTACAGACTAGGAGGAGACAAGTGTCATAATGGGAAAACAAGCTAGTTCCAAGGATTGGAACATACCTATGCTTAATTCAAGGATACATGTGTAGGATAGCAACACTCGAGGGAAAGTCCCCTCCCAGTAAAAATAGGGAATCAAGCTGCAAAGGATATATAAAATGGATTTGCATGGCTAGACATGAGACAATCTTGAGATATATGAATGAAACTCAATGTCAAGGAAGCCGGCGTAAGGCTCAAGAAGGTAGGCAAAGCTCATGATAATGAAATTACAACTTGACATAAGGGAGTCTTGATGGAAATAGGCCAGCAAAAGATCAAGAGGAGTATGAGGCTCTTGTGGAATGTCATGGAAATACTATACAAAGGACACCCAAACCTAATAGAGGACTCACAACATGGGTACCAAATGCAAAGGGGAGATAACTAGGACACCCATGTATTGGAAAGCTCTACCATTCACATAGTACTACTTCTAATAACAGCATGAAGGTTCCATGATGCCATGGAATGGGTTCATATCTAAGGTTAAAATGGAATGGTCATAAGGAAATGCATAAGTGCAAGCGGATGTGATATCCTAACCTATATGCCAGTTTAGACATGATACCTGTGATAGGAACGAACTGGTTGAAACCTCAGAGAGAGTGTACAAAAACTAGACCCTACATGACAACCATATTAGTCCAAAACAACTCAAAATAGTCAATAAAGAATCCAACCTATAGGGAATAGGGAGGAATGATCATGACAACTGCTCCCAAAGGAAACAATGCGGTGAACAATGGGACATAAATAGGAAAGTAAGGTGTAGACCCAACGTTCATGCATCCACTACCACCCCCATGAGGGTGACCACTGGTGTAAAGATCGAGCGAAGGGAATAAAAATCCTCCACAAATGGAGTAGAGGATGGAATATGACCATTCCCAAATCTATGAGCATGGTAAGGGGTTGTGATGCCCCCAATTCTCACAGTATGGTTTATACTAGGACCAAGGATGGGTGATAGGATACCAGGCATGTCGAAAATAAAAGGACCTGAACTCAAGAGAGGATAAATATACTCAAGTAACCACGATCCCAAAGGCCAACTAGTGCACAAAGAGCACACTCCTAAGAAAATCTACAACCAAAATACAAGCAAACCAAGGGGAGGATATGTGAGATCCCGAATGAAGCAGGTATGTCCCGCCTAGGAGAGGCTTGAGACTCCCATACACAAAAAGCATAGGTTCGTAACCAATTATTGTGGCCCTCAGTTTCAACGCATAAAGAGACTATGTTGTCCGACCGCAACCTGGCTATGACAACCGTAGAATAACCCCTGCAAAGTACGTGCTCGATAAGCTAGGTAATGCAACTAGGGTCACCTCAATATAATCAATGCTCAAGCGGACAGTCGCAGGATGGATTGACCATATGGGCAGGGTAGCAAGGCCCAAAACTCTCGAAAGAGCCCCCAGATACGAATACAATCTTGGAAATATCTCCGGTGCTACTCAGTTATGACTAGGGGTCATCCCAATCAATAACTACTCACATTGCCTCGTGATTAACTCCCTTGTAAGAGGAGGATCCTGAGAAACACTAATTATGCCAAGGAATTTCACACTCTCACCTAGACAGACACATACATGTTGTTGTTCAGTGGTCTTGGAGAATTTACTCACAATGAACTATTCCAAGACCCTAAAACCTAATCTTGTTGGTGCACCTTATAAAAGAAAAGAGTGTAATTCATTTTATTATGCATTGATTTTAATTGGTTGTAATTACTCAAAGGGAAACGATCGTGCAACTAATGAAGTTATGACTCAGTAGTGAAGTAAATATGCACACCATAACAAACAATGCTAAGTGCAATCTTTATCAAATGAAAAATAGGGTATGCCACTACATGAGATGCATAAATATATATTCCTTTCTGAATTCCAATGCAATCCTTCCTATATGAAAGCCTAAATAAAAATCTCATCCAAGCAATCCAATGCAAGTACCTCCTCAAATCCATATGCAAAAAATGCAACTACCTTGTATTTTTCAATATAAAAGAATGAAAAATGCAATAAAAGTCATCTAAAACTCTCAGTCTCTGTAGCAAGTATAAAACACAAGCCCAACAAGACATCGAGACAAAAAGATAAATGACTAAAGCTACTTTCAAAGAAAAATCAATGAAAAAATGGTCTCTGGTCACAAAATAAGCATCCAAAAAATAACATCAGACCCAAGGAAGACCCAACCACACTCTCAACCCACCCAACAACTTCCCACAACATCAAACTCACCAAAAGGGAGGATGTACGTGACTGTTTAAAGAACAACTATGTATATACGCGACTTTTGGCCAAAACTCTACATGTATACATGGATATTGTCCAAAAACCTACGTGTATACGAGAATTTTGGCCAAAAATCCATGTATGTATGCAACTTTTGGCCGAAAACCTACGTATATAGAGAAGGTAGTGGTAAAAAGTAGGCTAAGGGTCAAACCAATAAAGGGGAGTGTCCATGGATGAACATACTATAAAATGCAACACAAAAACAAGGAGAAACAAAGAGCAATTCAAGAATATCAAGCCCATTGTGCCGATAAAAACCCCCAAAATCAAAATGACTAGGAACTCCCTAAAGGATCAGACCTTGTACCTTATTCCAGACAGTTGAAGTAGATCCCCGTTGAGCTTTGCAACTTCATCTTGAATTGATGAATCACTTCCTCAACAACAAGTAAACAACACAAGCATAATATATATATTGGTGTTAGATCTGTGTTAGATCTACTCTAGCATATATAATCAACAATGTATAAGCATTTGAAATCATCCATGGATAAAATATTCATTCAAACATACATTATTGGATAGGAAAGATATTTCCATTAATATAAAATCAGAGATTACAATGAATACAACCTCTATCGGCACGTCTGCGAATTGGAGAAACTGAATCCCCCACTTGGGCCTCCACCACCTCAATCCTCCATCTCTCGATAGCAAGCTCACAAGCAAAAGGAAAGCTTGGGAATAACACCAAAGTGCTCCAAGGGACAAAGGGATGCAGACTCAAGCACAAGTTTTGGCAACAATGGACTATAGTTTCTTTGCTCTCAATTCTCTTATTCCTTCAATGTATCCAAAGAGTTCCTTATATACATTTTCAATGGGATAATGAAAGGTCAAATCCGAGTGATCTCAAGGAATATGGAAGACCAGGAGACAAGTGAGTCGGATCCATGTCAAGGAAAACTCAAAAAGGATTTGGATTTTGTACACATCCCGATGTACACAGTTTTAGGGGTCAAACCTGTGTATATACATGATAAGGGGTTTAAAAGTTGCGTATAGCAATTTTTGCATGTTTATAGGGATGGTATAGGAAACATCAAAGGACAAAAGATTGTCCAAGTGGTCTAAGCAGGCTGAAAAGGGACAAGGGAAAGGCCATACAAGTTTGACTCACCTGGTGTGGTAAAATATGCTATAACACCACTCAATAAACTGGATGACATCGAACTGCATACATCGGAGTGGATGATTTCCAAGATTCCTTTTGCCTTTCTCTCGCTATTTGGAAATGTCTTCTTTGTGTTCTTTCCATTTGCACATCATTTGCAATTTACTTCATGCTTTTCCTATATTTTTATAAGAGCTTCAACATCTTTGATTGCAAGTGGTAGTTCCCTATAGTGCACATGTGTAATCCTTCAATGCCAAAGTTCACTTAGCTCTACTAATTCATGGACCAAGGCTTGTTCTGGTTGGCCCTTTAATTTGTATAAGCCTCCCTCTTTCTCTCCAATCACTATTGCATCATCTATAGTCTTCCCCTTTGTCCACATAAGGACTTGGCCATCTACAAATGCAACCCTCATACCTTTTTCATCCAATGCAGATATGGAGAGAAGATTCTTCTTTTGTCCTGGTACAAACAAGACATCCTTCATCTTCCTATATTTTCCACAGTCTAGCTTATAGGAGCATTCACGAATTCCTTTTATCGGATACTGGTAGTCATCCCCAAGTTTTACTTTGTTGGGTGACTCATGTTTAGATAGTTTCATAAAGGATTATTTGAATCCCGTCATATGTTTGGAAGCCCCACTTTCTATGCTCCAATAATTGCTTCCATGTGTAACAGTCCTTGTGAGGGAAGAAATCAAAACATACTCTTCATCATTTAAAGAATAGTCACTTTCTTCTTTGACTCTCTTCCTGGGAGGTTCATCATCCTCTGTAGTGTGAGCATGGTTTTTTCTTTTGATATCCTTCTTCTTATTGGAGCTACTTCAATTTCTAGGACAATCTTTGGAAAAGTGTCTTTTCTTATCACAGGTATAGCATCTGAGTTTAGATAGATCTTTTCTATATCTTCTAGGGATATCTATTTGGTGAGAATGCTTACTTTTGTGATGATGGTGGTCCTTTCTGAATTTCTTGGCATGTGCTGTGAGACTTTGATCTTCACTTCCCATGTTTTCTTCTTGAGCTACTATCCGAGCTTCCTCTTATGAGAATTCCTCCCACAGCCTACTGAATGTGATTAACTTTCTTCTAGCACAAATCCCTTGAATGAATGGGTCCAATGACCTATGGAGACCATTCAAAGTGGTCATAATTTCTCCATTCTCTACATCTTCTTCTACTGTTTCAAGTTTTTCTTTGATTTGAGAGACCCTTTTAAAGTATGACTATATGGTCTCTACATTCTGGATCTTTACATTCTTCAACTATTTTCTCAAAGTCATCTTTCGATTTCTGTTCTTCCCTTCAAATAACTTGGTCAAGGAATCAAATATCTCTTTAGGTTTCTTTAGGGAAGATACCTGTGGTATAAGTTGATCATTGATCTTATCAGTAACAATCCTTTTGGCCTTTAACAATTTCTTCTTGTGTAAGGATTTAGCCTCATCTCCCTCTGGAACTGGAACTTCTACACTTATGTAGCTGTCAAATTCATTTTCTTCAAGAACCAGTGAGATCCTATACTTCCATGCTCAAAATTTTTTAGCCCCTTCAATCTTTTCATCAAGCTTGGTGTGACGAGACATATTAAATGAGAACCTCAAATGGAAATAAAAAATATTTAGATCTCACCTATTTGAGATGTCGAAAATGGATCTGGATCTGATCTTCTGCAGTGTTGGTTTTCTAGTTCATAAGAAAATTAGGGTTTGACTTTCCCGGAGTTCTACCCAACCAAAAACTGCAATCTTGGTCTCTAAAATTTTATTTTGAGGAGGAGATAAATCCTATGATGGGCTCACTCAAAAATTCCACTTCTATGAAAATCCCTAATTTCTCGTTGTAGTGCTAGTTAAAAAATAGAAAATGCTCAGAATAAGATTCTGCTTTGACAGAAATCGGTGCCCTTCAAGGGAGAGTCAACATAGCCGCCTTTTGCTAATGATCTGTGGAGAGAGACCCACAAAATAAGAAGACCTAGTTTCTGTAGCTGCATAGTGTCTTCTTCTCAGGTTAGCTCTGATACCATGTTAGATTTTTTATCATTTAATCAACATGATCTAGTATCTTATCTCATAGAATAACATGCACAACAATAATCACAAGAGATAAGAGACACAAATATATTTCCTTGGGGAAACCATAACGGAGAAAAACCTGCAACTTCCTCAAATATAGAACGAGCACCAATAGCAAAAGTAAAACCAAAAAACACAAAGATGATATCCAACAATTGTTCTCTCTCTCACTTGTGTGAGATCCTCTTCTCTCACTCATGCGCTACAATTGAGTGATTTTGTGTTTCTCTATTTATACTTGTTTTCCACATGACATTTAATCTATAGGTATGACTTCTCGAGAAGAGTCTAAGAGCCCTAATACCCCTCAACTGTGGGGACTATTGCCTGGACTTACAATGGAGTTTTAACCTCAATGAATTTACACGACTTCATTATATTAATGAGTCAATGACTCTTCTAATCAAAGGAACAAGCATTTGTGTCGAGGTACAATAAAATAAAATATAAAATATACAAGTGAATACATTCTGAAGTTACAAATACATCAACATTTTTAAACAACCCAACACCTCTTTCCTAGATAGAGTCCACAATTGGACACTCATCCAATAGGTGGTTTGTTGTATCATTGTTGTTTTCACAAAGGTTGCATCTTGAAGGACCCAAAATCCCCCAAACTTGTATAGCCCATATGATAATGCAACATTTGAGAATGAGCCAGCTGAAAGATACTAATTTGGGCCACCATCTTCCTCCCCAAATATTTCTCCATTTATCCTCCTTTTCCAACCTATGATTTTTAGTCAACAACCCTATGGCCTCTTTTATATTAAATCTTCCAAGGTTCGAATATCCCCTTCATATTTTATCCAGGCCATCGTGCCAAGGGATCTTCCTAGAGCAGAGTTCCATGCAAAAATATTCCATCTCCTCTATTGGTACCAGGTTTTTACACCAGTCTTTCCCTTTCCATGTCCTGAATATTTCGTCAGGGGACCTGGAGTCCCAAAATTCACTCACCTTTTTCATATAACTATTCTAGAGATGGTATATAAGTGTCGGAATATCGTCTCAACTTTCAATACCTAGCTCTTGGTTCCAGGCATCATTAACAAACAATGCTTAGCTTCCATCTCTTACCTCCTAGAAACTATCTTTAGATGAGGTTTAGGTTTTTCTGAGCCGATTTCCATATGTTGGAGCCCATGAGGTATCCCATGAATCCTATCAATAATTTTCTTCTCCATTGGGTGGAATACTTCGCTTGCCATATATTAGCCCATGGTGATTCCTCACATGTTATCCATTTCCATCATATATTGGCTCTGATTGCCTCGTTAATATCTAATGGGTCACGAAGACCTAACCCTCCCATAGCTTTGGGTTTACATATAGTTTTCCAGTCCACCAAGGGCCATTTTCTGTGACAATATGATCCTCCCCACATAAAGTTCCTTTGAATATTCTTGATCTGCTTTATCATTCATTTTGGTGCATCCAAAACCAAGAATAGATAGAGTGGCATAGCCTAAAGGACAGAATTAACAAAAATAAGTCTATTGGGGAATTTAAGGGATCTAAAAGTCCATTGGTTGAGTTTCTACTTGAATTTTTCCAAAATATACTTCCAAGAATCCTTTCTTATGGTCGATTCTACAAGCAGTGCTCCTAAATATTTGGAAGGGAGCCCTCCTTCAAAGAATCCCAATATCTTGAGAATATTCCTTTTGGTGATTTTCGGAGTATTGAATAAGTATACTTGGGATTTATCCTTATTGATTTCTAGTCCACTAGATTCCAGGAAAGTGTCCATCCCATATTTTATGCCGCGGGCCTCCTGAATAGTGGAAGGACCCATAAGCATCATATCATCTACAAACTATTGATGAGTTTGAGGTTCCAGCTCAACATTAGGAGATATTCCTTTGATATTATTATCAATGTGTAAGTTCTTAAGCATATTGCCTAAACCCTTAGCTTCTATAATGAACAAAAGGAGGGAGATTGGGTCACCTTGTCTAATCCGCCTTGATACTTGTGAGGAGGGGGTGTCATTAACTAGAATGGAGAAGAAGGCCAATGAAACCAGTTTCATGACCCACCCAACCCATTGCTCAGAGAATTTGAAATCCTGAAGCACACCTGCTAAGAATTCCAATTCAATTTACCATAAGCTTTAGAAAAATCTAATTTTAGTATTATACCTGGGATTTTCCCAATTTTGACCGAATGTATGGTTTCATGGATCAAGATGATTCCATAAAAAAATTTCCTTAATTCAATGAATCCCGCCTGCTCAAGTGATATGATTAAAAGAAGTAGGTGATGAATCCTATTGGATATAACCTTAAAGATGATTTTATATATGACATTACATAAGGTGACTGGTTTGAGTTTTCCAGGTTTTTCCATTCCAATTTCTTTTGGAATAAGCACCAAGAAGGTTGCATTAAGACATTACAGAATCTTACCAGTATTCCTTGAGTCCTCCACCAGATCCCATACCTCCTTTTTCATCCAGTAGACATGGAAGAAGTTGGTGGCAAACCCATCAGGTCTCAGGTCTTTGTCATTCACCATTTGCTTAACCGTGGTGTCAACTTCATCCAATTCAATTGGTTTCAGAAGCATGCAATTATGCTCTTCCGTGGTGAATTTTGGTATGTGCTATAGAACCTCCCTCTAGGCTACATCCCTGTCCCAATATGGTTCCTCCAGCAGTTTGGAAAAGGAGTTAAGAGTGAGTTCCAGGTCCTCTCGGGCTTTGACAAAGTGTCCTCCTTCTATTTTCAATCTAGCCATATGGTTTCCCTAGCGATGTTGGATGGAATATTTGGGAAAGAAACTCACATTTTATTCCCCTTATTAGAGCCACTTAAAATGGGATTTCTAATTCCAAAATATTTCCTCTTGTTGTTCTCTTTGGCTAAGTTCATGGATCGGTACTTTTTCTTTCTCTCATATGTCCGCTGTAAAACCAATCTGCATGGCTCTCATTTGTACCTCTTTTATTTTTCCATCCAACTTCACTTTAGCTTAAAGATGTTACCAAAGGATTCTTTGTTCCAATTCTTGATTTTTGATTTAAGGAGTTTAATATTTTGTTGAAACTGGTACATCCACATTCCTCTCATGTTTGGAATTTCCTCCCGCCATTCTTTGAGTTTCTCCGGGAAGTCAGCGTGGAGGAGACAAAATTTCTCGAAACTAAATGGTATTTGTTGGTTAACCCCCACACTTTCCCATTCCAAATTAATTGGCCACTAGTATGAGTCGACTGAGAGGAATACCATGGACCTCAATTCTCCCCCAACCATCATAATGGATTTCGAGACCAAAAATTGGTCTAGTCGACAAGTTATGCCCATGTATCTTGTTCTTTTCTTATTCCACATAAAGGTACCGTTGGTTGTTCTGACATCGACCAATTATAGATCATCAATAACTTCATTAAAATAATCACTGATAGGGTTTAGATGCTATATCCTACCTTTTTTTCCATCAAGATTCCTGATGAAGTTGAAGTCCCCTCCAAGAATACAGGGATTTCCTTTCGACATCGTTTTAAGCACCCGTAAAGAGTCCAAAAATTGCACTTTTTGTTCTTATTGAGGAGGGTTGTACACATTAGTCATAAACCCCCTTGTATCAGTACCTAAGATATGAAATGTCGTCGATAGAGAGGACTGAGTTGTAGAGAATTCAGAGAGGAAAATCTCTCTTGGGTTCCAAAGAATCTTGATACCTCCAGTCACCCCTTTAGCATCCATTGCGATGGCCTAACCTACCCTTCAAACTTTTCCTCTAATTATCTCCAGTTTCGCCTCCGAGCCTTTAATTTTTTCTAAGAAAATTATGCCTGGATTTTCTAGTTCTATCCTTCTCCTTAGAATATGAATCTTTAAGGTGTTGTTACAACCTCTAATATTTTAGGATTTAATCCTCATTGGACACTTATTTATGTGTAGGATATTTCCCAGAGGCCACCAGTTGTACCCCTACCATTTTAATACTTTGCACATTACTATACCTTCCTTGTTTTGCTTTCTTCCCTTTATTTTTCCATTAGGATATTTGAGGGATTCTAACGAGACCCCAAGAAAATTCATTGATTTGGCCTTGATTATCTCCTTTTCCAGTAATGTGACTTGTTATGGACGTATATTTTCGGAGACCTTCTCAGAGCATTTTGTTTATGTACCTGCCAAATCTAGATCTCCTATCTCCATTTCTTCCTCTTCAACTTCCAATGTCTTATTATCGTCTTATTTAAATTGTTGAGGCTCTTCCTTGGTCTAGATATTTATGCGTAGTTCGGTTTCTTGAATCTAGTGATCTTGAATCTTTTCTTCTTGCTGAGTGGTATTCCACTTTGGTTCTTGGAGGACTACAAACCTATTTTTCGTTTGGAATTTTTTATAGATTTCAAGGCCCATAGTATTCTTGGTTAATCTTTTCTTATTTTGGACTCTGGTAAACCCCTCGGTATCTTGATTTTCTTTATCTTTCTTTCCTCTTGTTCTTTTATTCTGCGGGAATTCTCTAAACAATTTTCTATGCTCATTACATCTCCTACATCTGAACAATATGTGTTCATAGTCAATTGCTTGAAACCAATCCTCATCCTCCCGTGTTAAGTCAATTCCATTTGGAAGATCATGTGATATATCAAGATAGATGCAGATCCGGGCATAGGATGTGTACCACTTGTGTCATCTTTTCTCTGATACTTTTATAAATTTCCCTAGAATGCTCCCAATGTCCCTCAAGATGTCTTCTATCCAGTACTCCATGAGAAGGGAGTGCATTCTAATCTAGACTAGGGATATTGTGATATTTTCCTTGTCTGGATTAAATGTTTCTTTCCACGACCTTAAGAGGAGACCAGCAGAATTAAAGAAATAAGGCCCGCTCTCAAATATTTTGGCTCTGACTTCTTCATTAAAGAAGATAACTGTGAAGAATTGTTTTGCTCCCAATTGGCCTTGTGCTTTATAGGTGGTGTTTATCCACCACACTAAGGTCTTCTCATTGGGCTAGATCCCAACAAATTTACCAATGAGCAAGCTCCTTCATGTAGTTGATGTCTTCCTTTATGCGATTCGATTTGATCTGAAGCTTTGGTACCATCTTTGATTTTGGAACACATTTCCCTGCTTTTCTCTTCTCTACCTTCATCATGGTTTCTTTATTGGTTCCAATAGTACCTTCTCTATCCTTTCCCATATGGGTATCGAATGCTTGCCATTTTCCTTTGTCCCTCTCGATTTCCATCTCTGAGCTCTGAATAGGGGGCTTTTCCCCACCATCCATGGGCTCTCTCATCCCGAGACCCAACCCCCCGGCTTGGGGTACAGGATTAGGATGTTGGCCCCTCTCTCAAGAACCAACAATCCCTCGCCCCTTATTTATTTACTGTAACCTAGGTGTGCAACATCCTAAACAATTACTAGTTTTATTTTATTTGAGTAAAATACTTATATTTACATATTTATAAAATACATTACAGTTTTTATGCCAACTTTGATGATAATTTGTAACAATAAACAGTTTTTAATTTCATTTTATTAAAAAAACTCATTCTTACATATTTAGAAAATAGATTAATTTTTTTATATTAATTTTAAAGATAACATTTATTACTCATATAAACTTATATGAAAATGATATGATACATATCATTTAATCATTAATAGTTTTTTAAATAAATATTATTATTTTTGTAATAAGTTGGAATGGTTTTGTTATTAGGATTTTTAATTAGTAATAGGATAATTATAGAACATATGTTAGTTAATAATAACACAAATCCTACAAATATACAAAAATTATATTTATTAAATATTTATGTAATAAAATAAGTGTTAAAATTAATATCTTATTTATTATTTTGATTATTTCATTAACAATACATAATCCAATATATTTTCTATTATAAAGGTCAATAATATATTATAACTAATAACACATAAATTCTATAACTAAATAATAATGGCATTATATATATCGTTGTCTTATAAAAATTTCAACTCAAAATGGGCCTTTTAACTTTGATTCAAATTCCATGTCATCATGTGTTAGCCAATGAAATTGCTTTAAATTTGAAATACCGTATAGGCCTTAAACACTTTTTTAATATAAATTTGGGGCTAGGTATCATTAAAAAAACTACTTTTTTTGTTTGTATTTCTGACATATCTCCCCGTGTTTTTACTCAAATTTCGATCGAGAGAGCTCGTTGGATGTAGAATGAAATTCCTCATCCAACAAGTACCCACTCGGCATACTTTTGATGGACCCCGCTACCCAAAAAGCAAGAAATACCTGAGAAAACATGATGATGATTTCATCATCACGTTTTTTCAAGTATTTCTTGTTTTTGGGGTAGAGGGGTCTATCAAAAGTTTGCCGAGTGCATACTCGTCGGATGCGGAATTTAATTCCGCATATGTCATCATCATGTTTTTTCAATTATTTCTTGTTTTTGGGGTAGCGGGGTCCATCAAAAGTATGTCGAGTGGGTACTCGTTGGATGCAGAATTTAATTCCGCATCCAACAAGCTCTCCCGATCAAAATTTGAGTAAAAACATGGGGAGATATGTCAAAATACCAACAAAAAGTAGTTTTTTACTTTTCTTACTCCAAAATTAATAAATATTATTTTATTATTTTAACTATTATTTTATTAATTCTTTTTAGGAGGCCCATTTTGAGTTGAAATTTCCTCTAATGAATATTTAACTAATATTGATGGATGCATAGATAAAATTTGATCTTGATATTTGATATATATTTTTACAATGTAACCAATTTAAACTTGAATTCTACACATAATTACATTTATAAGTGAATGTGTTGAATTTTGACACTTCTCACTCTTCCATGTCCCCATTTAATTAATTTCCAACTAAGGATATTTGCAAATGATGTTTGACCAACCTACTAGTTCCCTAGGTTGAGATGGAGACATAAATTTTGTAATAAAGGCTATGGGACCCAAAAGGAATTTATTTTACCATATTTACATTAAAATGGGTCACATAAATGATAACTGATAAGAAAATAAGGTGGCATGGATTCATGAAGACACTTGGAAGCTTGTGAAGCCTTTGGGTGACTATATTCCTCACACACTTGGCATGGTATTCATCGAAATTCGAACACATGGGTAATGTAATATTATTTGATGGTAATGTGGTGTCATATATCATATAATGAGCCAAGGAAGTCGAATTGGTAAAGGAGGGAAACTCCAATGGAAGAGGAAGAGACTAAAAGCCAAGGTTTATCACTTGGAAGGAGATTCTATGGACTTTATGACAACAAATGATGGAAGATTCTATGACAAGTATGAAACAGTCAAACCTAATCTCTCACATATGAAAAATATGACACGTTAGGGATACAAATAGCCACCAAGAGGTCATATTTTGTAATTAGAGGCATCCATTAGAATTGGGGAAAGAATTGCAGCATGAAGAGGAGGACACATGTCATGAGAGTTACTAAACCGCTAAGATGAGTTGGAGGAAGCTCTTGGAGGGAAATGTGACCTTAGAAGGCCTCATGAAGTTAATAAAAGGATGTACTAAGGATGGAGAATAGATTTTGATAGTTTTTTAACTGGCCTTTGGCATTTTTTGAGAGCTTTTGCTTATCCATTGCACGGTGAGTGCACACTTACCATGCTAGTGAACCAATTCGAGGGAGCTGGATTCCTTCCCAGGTTGGTTGATGGAGATGCCATTGAGAAATATCATGGGATATTAATGAAGTATTTTTATTTGTAGTTTGAAGGTCCTACAGTCGAATTCTTGTCTATCCCCGCATTCTCTCATTCCTTCTTCTCCATTTCCACACACTCACAATTGATGGCGCACTTGTTGGAGTGATTCTTGCGCCTTGTTGAGGATGGTTCATGTACAATACTTGATTTATTATGTATGGATCGATAATATCATATCCATATTATTCATAAGTTGAAATCTCTTAAATACATGTATGAAATGCTTGCATTGTCCATGCTCTTGAATAACTAGCTTTCATGGATTTGGCTTCAATATTGAAGTAGCTTTATATCATATTTGTATGAGGACATTTATATGAGTTTTATGATGATGGGAAATAAATATATGAAATATGGCTCTGTGATATTATTTCCACATTCTCTTTAAGTATAAATATCATAGATACATGTATGAAAATCTTGCATACTCTTTCCCTTGTATCAGTACTCTTCATGGATTTGGCTTCAATCTTGAAGTAGTTTTATACCATATTTGTATGAGGGATATTATATGAGTTCTATGATCTTGGGAAATCCATATACATTGTATTACTATTTAATATAATTTCCATATCCTCTATGGGTGAAAATCCAATAAAATCATGTGTGAAAATATTGCATTCTGATGCCATTGAACCACTAGTTTCCATGACTTCAACTTCAATCTGAAGAAGTCTTGTATTAGATTTGTGTGAGGGATGCTATGTGAATTTGATAATTTGGTGACATCCATATATGATTTTTTACTCTTTAATTTCATGTACCTATTCTATGTGGTTTGAAATCCAATAAATCCATATGTGAAACTCTTGCAATTCCATGCTACTAATTCACTAGTTTTCATGTATTTGATCCCCATATTGAATGAGTTATATACCAGATTTGTATGAAGGGATTTGTATAGTGTTAAATATTGTTGGGGAATACATTTTCATTATTTATATGTTCCCTATATTTCACATCCTAATATGAACCTTTAACTTCACCTTTCATATGTCAAAATCGAGCTAGTTATGCAATTTCCCCATAAGCAATTTCACTCAAAGTTACCCTACAAATATTGTATACCATAATCCATTTGAAAAACTTAATAAAAATGATTAAGGACATAAATTTATGTCTGATACTCATTCCTATACTCTATTCTTAAATTTTGGAGGTTTGTATTTGATTCGGAGAGTTAGTTTGGCCATCACCCTTGGCGGGATTTCAACACAATTTCCTAGTAATTTTTTGTCTCTTTGTCATTAGCCGTAGACAAGTTTGTAGATGTATAGAGTCTAATATAAGGTATCCATAAACCACCTTGAGGTGTTTTAATACTCACCATACCATCATCCTTTCAAATTCTGGGCGATTTGGTGAATGTTGGAACCCTCGAGAGTCATGACTAGTTAAGCTCGATTTTTTGCCCGAATTGCACTTTTCTCCAAAATTTACAAAAGGGGACATTACAATGCTATCATAGCATGTTACTGGAACATGTACATTAATACCATACATTGAATAAAAATTTTCAGACATTTATTGGCTTCATAATCAACCCACCAAGCCCACCCCCCCCCCCCCCCCCCCCCCCCCCCCCCAACAGAAGAGGAAATTACAACCAAAGATATCGAAGCATTCTACTAGTGGTATCAAACTTCAAGATGGGATATTGGAGAAAGGTATTCTTTCCAAGAGTATCTTATATATTATGTATTTTTTTACAATAAGTAAAATGAGAACTCATTATAGAACAATCAACAATCCACAAGTTGAAGGAGACCAAGGATATACCAATTTATGTGTGTGTCGAAGCATAAAAAACATTACATCAAGAGGATTGAAATTCACTCCCATGCAACTTTGAAAAATACGAGGAAACATCACATGAGAATGAAGAAGAGTACCTTGAAAATATTGAATATAATTTTGAGATGCATTTTACTATGGACATGGACCAAATAGAATCTACCGATGGATGCTTGAACTTTGAAGGAGTGCCTACTAATGGGTGCTCACAACTATATGTTGGTGAAATAGAGATCATATCTAAAAATGTATATGTAATAAAAATTTCTCATAATAATGAAGATAAAGACCTTGTGACAGATAATGAAGAACCAAGATCAACTTCCCCATCACCACTTGAGCTTCAAGAGGTTAATCAAATCAAGAATAAAGAAGAAGAGGAGGATCACTGCCATGAACCATCCTTAATTAAATGGTCTTTCAAGATGAGTGAAACGGATATCCATGAGGCCCTTAGCATACTCCATGATACCAAATCATTGGTGTCAAATTCTTGTTGGAAAATTTCTTCATTGGAGGAGCCATCCTTTCTTGAAGACATCGAGAAGATTCAAAGAGCAATGTGCAAATTGAAGGTGATTTAATGCATTTTATTTTTGATAGAAACAATTTGGTTGAGATTAATGAATGGCTCAAAATTCAAAACGAGCAACTTCTTGAGAAGTTGCAAGATACTTGTCCTTCCTCCTATGTTTCAAATTGTCTATAGTATATTACTTGGAGGATTCTCATGACATGAGGGATCATGAGAAACATGGAAAAGTGTAGGTTCTTGATTTGTTTGAATATGGCATTGATGAGGTCCAATCACTAGTTGTGGTGTAAGAGGAACTTAAGTTTCCTCTTGAATATGGGTGCACACGTTTTGAAGAAGTGCATGATTCTACTACCTTGGAACCAACCCCTTAGGAATTTTTTACATTTTTAAGGGAATTGCATACTACTAACCCTATGTATTCTTCGCATGATGAAAATTTTTCACTTTCTGGTCATTTGAGTGAGTCAGTTCTTTCTCCTACATCCTACACTTCCAAATTTTGTAGCATCCCAATGAAGTATGGGTGAAAAGTTTCTTTTTTATAGTGCCACATGAAGAGTATGGAATTTCTATCGCTCCTTTTGATAATGACATGATTAGAGAACCATCTTATTTACATTCGCATCACCATCATTTGTTACATTATGATGATACACATATACATGGGTTCACCTATGGTGTCAACTTGAGTCACTTAGAGACTCATGATTTTTCTTGCTCATTTCCTAATCTATTTGATGTTGGAGGAAATTCATCCCACACTTGGGTGAAGAGATATCTGATTGAATAAAATTATTATTGTCAGCAACATCCTTTGTTATTTCATGATGATATGCATATTCATGGGTGTATTTATGAGACTTCTTTGATCCACTTGAACTCTTCATGTTTCTTTGCTACTTATTGGGTTCATATTTTGGTGGAGGTTCTTCATTATCTTCTAGGATGAAGTAACACATGGATGATTATTATTTTGATTCATTTTGCATTATTTTGGAGCAGCATTATAGGAAATGGGTTCCTCACCTATGTCATTGGATCAGATATAATATACTACTTGATTCTTGTATGTATGGGCTACATGATGATCTACTTACTTGGATGTACAAGCACTTTCAGGATTATTTGATGATGTACCTTCTTGATGTACATTTGCATGATTTTGTTATGTACTTTCATGATCTATATTTTGTACTCATAATGTTTGGAAGGGTTCAATGCAAGAAATGGGATCCTGGCATTGTTTTGTTTCATCTCACTTGGAGTAGCAGTTTGATTGTTGGTTTGAGAAAGAAAGCCAACCTTTAGTTATTTTAGTTCATCTTTGCAAAGTAGTGTTCCAGTTTCCTATGTGGGAGACCTTTTGAGATATGGATTCATTTTTCACATGCTTAGTGTTCATGGAATTTCATCATATACATTTCACGCCATGCATGTATCAGGATCATATGGGACCCAAGGATCATTTTTGCTCTCATTGGTTTTAATTTTTGGGGCAGCGGGAAACATTGGGGATTTAGTCACCACTTGAGAAGATGATTGCAATGAGAGTAGTGCAAGAGTAATCATGGTGGTTCCAATATGAAATTTTATTCGAATATTAAGAAACTCAAAGTTTGTTAAATCAATAAAAACTTCAAAGAATTAAACAGAAGCAAAAAGGGATGAAAGTTCAGAAAATATTTCCAAAATATGGAGGTAAACATTATTGTGCAAATTTTGTTTTTATGGATTTAATTAATCCTGTTGGTGTTAGTGGTGATTTTACAGGATATATCAATATGCACCATCCAAATCTCTTTACTTTTGGGGACACAAAATTGTAGTACATGAGTTCCACTACTAAAATTGTAGCTAAAAAAAATTAGTGAGCAGAACCATAACATAGCACTTGGTGCAAATGGAGTACCAAATGACCATGCCACTTGGGAATATGAGAAATAATTGAAGCATAAAAACTTGGAAATGATTGAGCACAAGGACACTTGACTGGGGATAATTTTTCATGTCCCCAATTAAATAATTTCCAAATAAGACTATTTTTCAAATAATGTTTCACCAACCTACTAGTTCCCTAGGTTGAGATGGAGACATCAATTTTGTAATAAGGGGATATGGAACCATAAAGGACTTTATTTTACCATATTTACATTTCAATGGGTCACATAAATGATACATGAGAAGAAAATAAGGTGGCATGGATTCATGAAGACACTTGGAAGATTTTGAATCCTTTGGGTGACTAGATTCCCTACACACTTGGCATGATATTCATCCAAATTCGAACACATGGGTAATTTAACATTATTAGATTGTAATGCGGTGTCAAATATAATATAATGAGACAAGAAACTCTAATTGATAAAGGAAGGTAACTCCCATGGAAGAGGAAAATATCAAAAGACAAGGTGTGTCACTTGGAAGGAGATTCTATGAACTGTATGGCAACAAATGATGAAAGATTCTATGACAAGTATGACACATTCAGACCTGATTGTTGACATATGAAAAATATGACATGTGAGGGATAAAAATAGCCCCCAATAGGTTGGATTTGGGAGCTAGAGGAATCAATTCGAATTAGGGAAAGAATTGGAGCATGACGAGGAAGACAAGTGTCATAAGAGTTACTAAACCACTAAGATTAATTGGAGGAAGTTCATTGAGAGAAATTAGAATTTAGGAAGGCTCATGAAGTTAATAAAAGGATTTCATGAGGAAGGAGAATATATTTTGATCATTTTTAATTGGCCTTTGGAATTTTTGGAGAGCTTTTGCTTGTCCATTGCACGGTG
Source organism: Pseudotsuga menziesii (assembly GCA_001517045.1). Taxonomy (NCBI): domain Eukaryota; kingdom Viridiplantae; phylum Streptophyta; class Pinopsida; order Pinales; family Pinaceae; genus Pseudotsuga; species Pseudotsuga menziesii. The sequence continues at coordinate 401,168 of LPNX010050880.1, forward strand.
AGTGCACACTTACCTTGATAGTGAACCAATTTCGAGGGAGTTGGATTCCTTTCCAAGATGATTGGTGGAGAGGCCATTCAGACCTCTCATGGGAGATTAATGAAGGAGTTTTTGTAATGCCCCCCGACTATGTTTTATTTTGATTATTATTATCTTTTTATTTATTCTCTATGCATGATGAATTATGGTTGTTAATGACTCGGCCAAAGAGTTCAGGGAGGACTGATGCAATAATTACTCTTGGGAGGTTAATGAAAATGAATAATAAAAATATTATTGATGCAGCGAATATGGTGGAAGCAGCCAGGTTAAAAGAGGAAACCTACAGGAGATAGTAAGGAACAGGGACCAGCTAACTTCAAGGACTGAAAATAATAAAGTGTCAGATGTGCAGAATCGACACAGACACATCCCTAAAAATAAGGGATACCATTAAGCCCTAGGAATTTCAGTGAGGAAGGGGAGAGGGATAATGGGGAAATACCTAGGAAAAGAAAAAGGGATCCAAGGAAAAAGAGACAAAAAGGGAGAGCATACAGTGTAGGCAGGATGCTGCCGAGTATGCTGGGGCAAGGGACTCTGCTGAGAGAGTGCCTACGGTTGGGCATGAATTTTTGTGGATGTTCTGAGTTTCGAATCTAAAGTTAGGGGTCCCTGCTGTCTCCTGGGAGGTTTGGCTCGAGGGTGACTAGAAGGAAAAGGAGCTGATCCTAGTCTATGGTTGGGTGGAACGTGGTTGCTTCCAGTGTAGTCGGTGAAGTAGATCTATAGGTTTTGAGTATGATTTTGATGATTTTATTTTTTGTATATCGAATGTGTATTTTTATTATCTCAGATTTACGTTTTGTTAAATATAAATTATGTTGGTTATGCTGCAAGTAAAAATTATCTAGTAGAATGCTCTAAGACAAAAAATGAAGTTATACAATGTACATATATATGTTTTATGTATGTTCTTATAGATGATAGATCTAGTCTTATTCGTTCAGCTGGGTATGTCAGGAGGGATTGGTTGCTTAAGCTTTAATTTTTAATGGAGTATGTAGATTTTATTTCCAGTTCTTCTGCATGCACATAGTAGTTTAGATCTAGATTGCTATGGTGAATATTTTCTTTCTCTCCAACTTATCATTTTTAGTTCTTCTTCAATTATACCCCTTGTAGACCAGCATGCGAATGCCTGTTAAAGACCCCAAACCCATGACGCTATTAGACGAGATATAGCGTCTCAATTATACGTCCAACTCTCTGTGGGATTTGATTCCATTGGAGGGGTTTCAATTGAGACCAAAAGGACCTCGACATCATCGTGCGTTCGTCTCAGACGTCCAATGCTCAGTTTTCTTCTTACGAGGAAGTGGTTTGGGAGTTAGCGATGAGCTAGGAACCAAAACCCTATACCACATGACCCAGACACCTCCTTTCTCACCGACCATACCTGTAACCCAAGTCTAGAACCTTAATCCACTTTGCTCAGATAAAAGATGACCGAAGAAGGTTTGGCCATGGGAAGGAAATCATGTCGTTGTTCGAGGAGTAATCGAGGAAACCTTTAGGATACGATTTACCTCACCTCTCTCACTCTCACAGAGCTAAAAAGCATCGGGACTAATGTCTCTTTCTCTTAAAACCCTCGCCACCATCAAACTAGGGTTTCGACCCAACCCACTTGTCTAGATCTTTGATCAAGTCTTAAGGTGGGTCTACTACCACCCTATCAAGCTGACTGGAAGAACCAACAGACGGTGTATCCATCGTAAGGTCGAGGGAAGGCATGGTTGGGGTAAGAGCCCTTCTATAATTTCTATTACACAGACTCTTTTGGGTATCATGTTAATCTACCGACATCGAAACTTCAACTACCAACAATGATATTTGCAGACAGACTCTACCTTTAAAATTTATAGTAAACCATTAAACGAAGAAAATGCGTAGATGGGTCATCATTCCACACAAAATCCACAACACATAAGCCATTAAAAATAGAAGAAATAATTGTAGACAGTTTTTTCATACATAGCAACATTAAAAAATTCTGGAACTTATCCGAGCTATTGTATCATGGCTTGAAGCCTTTTTTATTTAAACAGGAGTGTATTGCAGCCTTACGAGGACTGACAGTACGAACATAAATTATATATATTTACACAGAGAAACAAAAAAAATACCATAAATCGTTCACGACTGAGAGTCTTCCATGCCGTGGCTTTAGTGCCATGCACTCTTGGAAGACCCATCCACACTGTGAGTCTCAAAGATTTGTAAACCCTCATATACCTTTACAAACGTAGACCACAAAGATCCCCATTCCTCTGGATTGGTGAACCCACATCCAACAGACTACACCCTAGGGGCAATAAAATCACTTACCGTTGAAAAACACCTCGTTTACAAGAATTCGTCCATCTGATCCCGCTTTAGGTACCTGCAACCAAAGAGAGGGTTGACGATCAACATAAGTCATAAATCAAGACTAAGAATAACAAAATGGCTAAACAACAAAGGAAAATTGTTACCTATGGTGAATTGGTTCAGGAACTGGCCACCAGCTCTGCTACCACCTCCAAATCCCCGTATGAACCCCAGCACAAAAATGAAACCCCTAAGAATGTGACGGATCTAATGGAGCCTTCGAGAAGTCTTTTTTCTTCCCCAAAGGCCACAAATACTGTAGTTTTCAAAGACATACTAATGATGAGTGTACTGCAGCAGCCTCCAGTGGTCGACAACTCACCACGACGCATGTGATCATGGGGATTGTAACAATTATTTCCTGCTGCAAAATCAATAGGAGGTGGCAACTGCGAGGTCAACTCTGGACACGCTGGACACCCCAGCATGGACCTCTCAACCCATACGTGGAGCTTCGGCAAGCCATCCCCATGGCTTATGGCAACAGGATCATGAACCACGTGGATCTTCCTTTAGAACTAAAACTATGCTTATCTTCATAAACTTTGGTTTGAGCCGAAGCATACAAGTTTTCCATCGGAAAGAGGATTTCCCACATATAAACTTGGGATAACCTTTGATACCTTAAGTCAAATGAGTGGAAATTCCTCCTTATGCAGTTTTAATACATAAACTTTGCTTTTGGTCCTTACTCTGATTGTTTGTGGACCTCTCTAGTGCAATGTAAAGACATGAAGGTTCTCGGCATTGAGCTTGGGGCTTGGCCCTTATTTTTCAAAGAGATGAGTTTTACCGGCCTTCTAATATGGAGTAGGAATATCCTTATCTCGGAATGCCCATTCGATTTTCTTAGAGCACCTGTCACGAAAAAAATGGTTGGTTAGCTGAAGCTCGGTAAGTGATTTTATCATCCCTATGGTCCAATCTACTTTTAGTGGAACCTGCAAGTAAAACATATCCAACCTGCAACACTTTGACACTAAACTACAAATTTACTTGCCATTTTTTAAAACATATAGTAGCTTCAACAAAATAAATGACAAGGCTAAAATTACCACTCTTATGCCAAGACTGAATTACCTCCTAAATATTTAAAGGAAATATAAATTGGTTATATGCCTTGCATAGAAAGAAAGGAAAAAATAAAAAAATAAAAAAATTTGAGGAGGAAGCAGAGGCATGGCTGCCGGACATCAAGAAATATTTCCAGATCTACAACTATTCAAGTAACATGAAAGTCTGAATGGCAATTTATAATATTAAAGGCAAGGCTAGTATCTGGTGGTAGGACCTGAAGATCTCGCAAGGACTCAAGGAGAAGAATTTGGAGTGGGCAGAGTTCATAAGACTGTTTAAAAAAAAGTACCTATCTGAGAATTACTACAAAAAAAAAACCAAGGAATTATATCAGTTAAGACTTAGCTTGATGACCATGGAAGAGCTCATTAACAAGTTCTTAGACCTGCTGAGGTTTTTTCCCTATATCAAGGAAGAAAAGGTGAAGGTACAAAGATTCCTATGCTGTTTGCCACAGGATTACAAGGATAGAATCAAATTTGACAACCCAAAGACTCTGGATGAGGTACTAAGGAAAGCCCAACTATGTTATGAGTAGTACAAACAGTGAAACAACTCATCCAGAACATGGAGAGACAAGATACTAGAAAGGTTCAGTCAACAGAGGAAGGGATTTCGACCACTTCCATATAGGAACACCCCAAGGAATTCTCAAGGAATCCCTTATAATAAAAATGGACCACCCCCACTAAGATATGTAAAGCCAACCAGTCTGGGAGTAAAAGGGGCTGACGGGGCTCCCAAAGAACCTATGACCTATTGGGAGTGTGGTGAACCCCATCTTAAGAGACATTGTCAATGCCTAATTGGGGCAAATAATACCTTGCACAACATTCAAGAAGCATCAACAGTTGGGGAAATTGGCAGGAGTTTCCACAATATAAATGCGGCCTTAGAGGATCAGCAAGCCAACCATTAGTCTACTACAGTGGAAATCAAAGGTATTGTTTTGAACCGTGCTATATCTATGTTAATTGATCCAGGAACTATGTTAAGTTACATTTCTCCAAGGACGGTAAAGCTCTTCCAACTAAGTAGGGTAAAAATGGGCCTCCTAAGGAAAATAGTTAAAATAATAAAATAATAAAATAATAGTTAAAATAATAAATCCATAGTTAAAATAATAAAATAATAGTTAAAATAATAAAATAATATTGATTAATTTTGGAGGAAGAAAGAAAAAAACTACTTTTTGTGTTCATATTTTCGACATATCTCCCTGTGTTTTTACTCAAATTTTGATTGGGAGAGATCGTTGGATGCGGAATTTGATTCCGCATCCAACGAGCTCTCCTGATCGAAATTTGAGTAAAAACACAAAGAGATATGTCAAAAATACAAACAAAAAAAGTAGTTTTTTTTAATGACAAATATGTCAATTCAACCATTATGGTTGACTTATTTTATTGAAATTCTATTGGTTCTTAAATTCCAACTCACAAAAACTTATTTTGGCACGTTTTCTTATAAGGCCCATTTTAGACCCCAAATTTCCTCTAATGTGGCCACCAGGGCAAAAAGAAAGGTAACATATTTTATTATTAACTGTGAAGTTTAGTTGCAGGATCATAAAAACAAGATCAACCTAAATATTTTACCCTTGGGATCGTATGACATGATAATTCCCATGGACTGGTTAGAGAAGAATAAAGTGGTGCTGAACTATTTTTCAACGACCTTTACTTACATTGCTGAAGACCAAGTCCTTCGAATGGTAAAAGGGTTACCCAAACCCGTCTTGGTAAGACAAATTTTCACAATGCAACTAAAGAAATGCCTGAGAAAGGGCTGTAAGCTCTTTGCTGTTAGTGTTGTTGACTTGCTCCTGAATGAAAACCAGACCTCTCTAAAACAACACTCGGTCCTAGAAGAGTTTCCTGATGTATTTCCCAAGGAGATACAAGGTCCACCCCCTCAATGGGAGATCGACTTCTCCATTGAGCTACTACCCAGGTCTGCATCGGTGTCAAAGGTGCCTTAACGGATGACCACTAAACTGAAAATTTAGTTGTTGGAACTATTAGAAAAAGGATATATTAGTCCTAGTGTGTCCCCCTTGGGTGCATCGGTATTGTTCATCAAAATAAGGACGGGACCTTAAGACTCTGTATTGATTACCGGCATCTAAACAAAGTAACCATAAATAATAAGTATCCCCTACCCAGAATCAATGACCTGTTCAATCAAGTAGGGGGGGTGAGAGACTTTTCCAAGATGGACTTATGATATTGCTATCACTAGATTCGAATAAAGAGTGAGGACATAAACAAAACCACCTTCAGAACCCGCTATGGACACTACAAATTCATAGTAATCCCCTTTGGATTAACTAATGCACCTGCCACTTTTATGTGCCTGATGAATGGCATTTTTAACAAATATCTACATCAGTTTGTACTGCTCTTCATTGATGACATCCTGATTTACTCAAAAACCCAAGAAGAACATCAACATCATTTAAGGACAGTGTTGCAAAATTTAAGGGAACACCAACTATATGCCAAGTTGGAAAAGTGTGAATTATTTAAGACTGAAACTCAGTACTTGGGACATGTTATATCCAAGGAGGGGATTGCAATAGATCCCAAGAAAGTACAAGCTATATCTGATTGGCCAGTGCCCAAGGACGTGGCCCACGTTCGGTTATTTATGGGACTCACAGACTACTATAGAAGATTTATTGAGGGATTTTCCAAAATTGTATACCCCACTACCTCCTTACAAAAGAAGGGGGTAAAGTTTGATTGGACATCAAGATGCCAATAAAGCTTCAACCAACTTGAAGAGTGGCTGACCAGGGCCCCAGTCCTAAAAGTGGTTGATCCCCTTAAAAACTACACGGTCTGTACTGATTCCAGTTTAAAAGGAGTAGGAGGGGTATAATCCCAAGATGGACATGTGGTCTCTAACGAGTCACGCAAGTTGAAAGAGCATGAACGTAACTACGTAGTCCATGAATTAGAACTCGCAGTCGTGGTGCATGCCCTAAAAATGTGGCAGCACTACTTACTAGGAAATAAATTTCTGTTACTGACCGATAACACTTGTGTGAAAAATTTATTTATGCAGTCCAGTCTAAACGCTCGACAAGCGAGATGGTTAGCCTTCCTCGGTGATTTCGACTTTGAGGTGAGGCATATAAAAGGTAAGGAAAACAAGGTTGTTGACGCATTGAGTCGAAGGACTCATGGTATTAGTGAGATAATCTCGAGCCTGCCCAAGAGTGACCTCTTGGATAGGGTCAAGGAAGCAAGCACTCATGATGCTAACTATAATAAACTAGTTAGTAAAATACAAAATCACGAGATAAATCTGTACAGAGCAGCTTTTAAAGTTAACCAGAAAGGATTTATTTGGTTTAAGGATAGGTTGTATGTACCTAATGTTTTGGAAATCAAGCTGTTTATTATGAATGAGATGCACAAACCTCCTTTTGTAGGCCATCCAGGGTACCAAAAGATGATAACTGCTCTGAGGAAGCAATTCTTTTGGCCCAGTTTAAAATCTAATGTAATTGAAGATCTGTCCAAATGCATAGAATGCTACCAAGTTAAGATAGAACATGGGCACCTGGCTAGTTTGTTATAGCCTCTACCAATACCCCAATGGAAATGGGAGATCATATCTCTGGATTTCATCATTGGTTTACCAAAAACATAGAAACAACATGACTCTATCATGGTGGTAGTGGACAAATTAAGCAAATCTGCTTATTTTATTCCAGTAAAATCAACACATAAGGCGGTTGATGTTGCATAAATATTTCTAAAAGAGATATTCTGACTACACAGTGTACCAAAAATTGTAATATCTGACAGGGATGTGAAATTTACATCAAATTTATGGAAGTGTCTATTTGCAGGTTTAGAAACTAGAATTAACTTTAGCACCAGTTATCGTCCGGAAATGGATGGGAAAATAGAACGCACCAACTAGACCATCGAAAACATGTTAAGGATGTATGTCATGAAAAGACCCAATAAGTGGGAGAACTATTTGCACCTGGTGGAGTTCACTTATAATAACGGTTATCAAACCTCAACGAAAATGAGTCTGTTTGAAATACTATATAGGAAAAAGTGCAAACCCCTATCCGTTGGGATAATCCTTTGGATCGTTTACTAATTGGACCTGAGCTGTTACAGGAGATGGAGCAAATAGTTCGTGAAGTACAGAAGAATCTACAAGTGGCTCAAGAACGACAAAAGTGTTACGCTGATTTAAAAAGAAAACACAAGGATTTATGTGTTGGTGACCATGTGTACCTACGGGTCAAACCTAACAAGAGTTCCCTCAAATTAGGGAGCTGGAAGAAACTAGCTCCAAGATTTTGTGGACATTTCCAAGTCCTAGAGAGAATCGGGCCTATATCTTATAAGCTGGCCCTTCCTGTTCATTTAAATATTCATAGCATTTTTCATGTTTCATTGTTAAAAAAATATGTATATGACTCAGCTCACATTATCGATTGGAATATGGTACAAGTGGAACCCGAAGGAGAGTTCCAGGTGGAACCTACATGCATTCTGGACAGGAAAGAAACAATACTTTGGAACCGAGTCATCGCTCAGGTAAAAGTGCAATGGAAGCACTATAGCCCCGAAGAGGCAACTTGGGAACTAGAGGATGAAATGCGAATAAAGTACCCTAGCTTGTTTATCGAGCCAATGGGAGAAGATGAACACTGAGGACAATGTCTAAAATAAGGGGGTGTGGATGTAATTCCCCCAGACAATGTTTTATTTTAATTATTATTTTTTTTATTTACTGTCTATGCATGATGAATTATGGCTATTAATGACTCAGCCAAAGAGTCCGGGGAGGACTGATGTAATAATTACCCTTGGGGGGTTAATGACAATGAATAATAAAAATATTATTGATGTAGTGAATATGGTGGAAGCAGCGAGGTTAAAAGAAGAAACCTGGCAAAGATAGTAAGGAACAGGGACGAGCTAAATTCAGGGACTAAAAATAATAAAGTGTCAGATGTGCAGAATCAGCACAGACACATCCCTGAAAATACATGATACCATTAATCCTTGGTCATTCTAGTGAGGAAGGTGAGAGGGCTAATGGGGAAAGACCTAGGCAAAGAAAAAGGTATCCAAGGAAAAACAGACAAAAAGGGAGAGCATACGGTGTAGGCAGGATGCTGTTGAGGATGCTAAGGCAAGGGACTCTGCTGAGTATACTAAGGCAAGGGACTCTGCTGAGAGAGTCCCTACGGTTGGGCATGAATTCCTGTGGATGTTCTATGTTTCAAATATGAAGGTCGGGGTCCCTACTATCTCCTGGGAGGTTTGGCTAGGGGGTGACTAGAAGGCAAAGGAGCTAATCCTAGTCTATGGTTGGGTGGAACGTGGTTGCTTCCACTATAGTCGGTGCAGTAGATCTACAAGTTTTGAGTATGAGTTTGATGATTTTCTTTCTGTATATCGAATGTGTATTTTTATTATCTCAGATTTATGTTTTGTTAAATATAAATTTTCCTGGTTATGCTACAAGTAAAAATTATCTGGTAGAATTCTCTAAGACAAAAAAAAGTTATACAATGTACATATATATGTTTTTATGCATGTTCTTATGGCTGACAAATCTAGTCTTAATCGCTCGGCTTGGTATGTCAGGAGGGATTGGTTGCTTAAACTTTAATTTTTAATGGAGTATGTAGATTTTATTTCTAGTTCTTATGCATGCACGTAGTAGTTTAGATCCCAATTGCTATGGTGAATATTTCCTTTCTCTCCAAGTTATTGTTTTTAGTTCTTCTTGAATTATACCACTTGTAGACTAGCATGCGAATGCCTATTAAAGACCCCCAACCCATGATGCTATCAGATGAGATCTTCCGGATCGACCAAGCCACATACGTCCAACTCTCTGTGGGATTTGATTCCATTGGAGGGGTTTCAACTGAGACCAAAAGGACATCAACATCGTCATGCCTTCCTCTCAAATGTCCAGTGCTCATTTTTATTCTTACGGGGAAGTGGTTTGGGAGTTAGAGACGAGCGATGAACCAAAACCCTATACTGCATGGCTGAGACACCTACTTTCTCACCGACCACACCTGTAACCCAAGTCTAGAACCTTAATCCTCTTCGTTGGGATAAAACATGACCGGAGAAGGTTTGGCCATAGGGAGGAAATCCTGTGGTTGTTCGATGAGGAATAGAGGAAACCTTTAGGGTACGATTTCCCTCACCTCTCTCACTCTAATAGAGTTGAAAAGAGTAGGGACTAATGTCTCTTTCTCTTAAAACCCTCGCCACTCTCAAACTAGGGTTTCGACCCAACCCACTTGTTTACATCTTCGATCAAGTCTTAAGGTGGGTCTATTACTACCTTGTCAAGCTGAGTGGAAGTACCAACGGATGGCGCAACAATTGTAAGGTCGAGGGAAGGCATGGTTGGGGTAGGAGCCCTTCTCTAATGTCTATTACATAGACTCTTTTGGGTATCATGCTAATCTATCGATAACAAAAATTCAACTACCAACAACGATATTTGCACATTGACTCTACCTTTAAAATTTACAATAAACCATTAAACAAAGAAAATGTGTAGATTGGTCATCATTCCACACAAGAGCCACATCACATAAGCCATTAAAAATAGAAGAAATAATTGCAAACAGTCTTTTCATACATAGCAACATTAAAAAATTCAGCAACTTAGTCGAGCCACTGTATCACAGCTTAAATCCTTTTTTCTTTAAACAGGAGTGTATTCCAGCCTTATGAGGACTAACAGTCTGAACATAACTTATATATATATTTACACAGAGAAACAAAAAAATACCATAAATTGTTCACGACTAAGAGTCTACCACGTCTTGGCTTTAGTGCCATGCACTCTTGGAAGACCCATCCACACTGTTAGTCTGAAAACTTTGGAAACCCTTAGATTCCTTTACAAACGTAGACCACGAAGATCCCCATTCCTCTGTATTGGTGAACCCACACCAAACAGACTACACCCTAGGGGCGATAAAATCACTTACAGGTGATAAACGCCTCGTTTACAAGCATCCATCAATCTGATCTCGCTTTAGGTACCTGCAACCAAAGAGAGGGTTTACGATCAACAGAAGTCATAAATCAGGACTAAGAATAACGAAATGGCTAAACAACAGAGGAAACTCGTTACCTGTGGTGAATTGGTTAACGAACTGACCACCAGCTTTGCTACCACCTCCAAACCCCTGTATGAACTACATCACAAAAACAAAACCCCCAAGAATGTGACGGATCTAATGGAGCCTTTGAGAAGTCCTTTTTCTTCCCCAAAGGCCACAAGTACTGTGGTTTTTAAAGACATACTAATGACGAGCATACTGCAGCAGATTCCAATGGTCGACAACTCACCACGACCCATGCGATCATGGGGATCGTAACAATTATTTCCTGCTGCAAAATCAATAGGAGGTGACAGCTGCGAGGTCAATTCTGGACACACTGGATACCCCGGCGTGGACGTCTCAACCCACACATGGAGCTTCGGTAAGCCATCCCCTTGGCTTATGGAAACAGGATCATGGACCATGTGGATTTTCCTTTGGAACCATGCGACCACCATATTAAAACTATGCTTATCTTTATAATCTTCAGTTTGAGTCGAAGCATACAACTTTTCCATTGGAGGGAGGATTGCCCACATATAAACTTGGGATAACCTTTGATACCTTAAGTCAAATGCATGGAAATTCCTCCTTGTGCGAGTTTAATACATAAACTTTGCTTTTGATCCTTGCTCTGATTGTTTGTGGACCTCTCTAGTGCAATGTGGAGACATGAAGGTTCTCGGCGTTGATCTTGGGGCGTGGCCCTTAATTTTTCACAGAGATGAGTTGTTCGAGCCTTCTGATAGGGAGTAGGAATATCGTTATCTAGGAATGCCCTTTCTATTTTCTTAGAGAACCTGTCACGGAAAAAAAAAATGGTTGGTTAGCCGAAGCTCATTAAGTGATTTTATCAGCCCTATGGTCCAATCTGCTTTCAGTGGAACCCGCAAGTAAAACATATCCAACCTGTGACACTTAGACAGTAAACTACAAATTTACTTACCATTTTTTAAAACAGAGAGTAGCTTCAACAAAATAAGCGACAAGGCTAAAATTACCACTCTTATGCCAAGACTGAATTACCCCTTAAAGATTTAAATTAAATATAAATTGGTTATATGCCTTGCATAGAAAGAAAGGAAAAAAAATTTGAGGTAGTTTACAGTTTTATTTGCACGTTGATGGGAAAGATTTGATTTATTATTTATGGATATGTAATTTCATCTCCATATTCTCTGTAAGTCAAACTCTCATAAATGCATGTATGAAAAGCTCGTATTACCCATGTTCTTGAAAAACTAGTTTTCATGGATTTGGGTTCAATATTGAAGTAGCTTTATATCAGATTTGTATGAGTACATTTATATCAGTTTTATGATGATGGGGAATCGATATATGATGTATGGCTTTGTAATATTATTTCGTCGTGCTCTTTAAGTCAAAATATCAGATATACATGTATGAAAATCTTGCATACTCATGCCCTTGTCTCACAAGTCTTGATGGATTTGGCTTCAATCTTGAAGTAGTTTTATACCATATTTTTATGAGGGATATTATATGAGTTCGATGATGTTGGGAAATCCATATATGATGTATTAATTTGTAATTTAATGTCCATATCCTCTATGGGTCCAAATCCAATAAAATCTTGTCTGAACAGATTGCATTCCCATGCCATTGGATCACTAGTTTCCATGACTTTAGCCTCAATCTTGAAGAAGTCTTGTATCATATTTTTATGAGGGATGGTATATGAGTTTGATAATTTTGTGAAAGCAATATATGATGTGTTACTCTATAATTTCATGCCCCTATGCTCTATGGATCGAAATCCAAGAAACCCATATGTGAAACTGTTGCAATTCCATACTACTAATTCACTAGTTTTCATGTATTTGACCCCCATATTGAATGAGTTGTATACCAGACTTGTATGAAGGGATTTATATGGTTTTTAATATTGTTGGGGAATCCATTGGTATTCTTTATATGGTCCCTATATGTCACATCCTGAACCTTTAACTCCACCTTTCATATGTCAAAATCAAGCTAGTTACCCAATTTCCCCATAAGCAATTTCACCTAAAGTTACCCTACAAATGTTGCAGAAAATAATCAATTTGAAGAACTTAATAAACATGATTAAGGACATCCATTTATATGTGATACGCATTCCTATACTCTATTATTAAATTTGGGAGGGTTGTAATTGATTTGGAGAGCTAGTTTGGCCATCACCCTAGGGGGGATTTGAACACAATTTCCTACTAATTTTGGTATTTTTGTCATTAGCCCTAAACACTTTTGCAAGGTCTAAAGTCTTATACAAAGTATCCATAAACCACCTTGAAATGTTTTAAGATTCACTAGACCATCTCCTTTCAAATTCAGGGTGATTTGGTGAAAGTTGGAACCCTCTAGAGTGATGACTAGCTAAGCTCAAATTTTGGGCTAATTGTAGTTTTCTTCAAAATTTCCAAAAATGGACATTACACACTTATTTCAGCTTAAAAAAAAACCTCCCAACAATAATTAAACCTACATAGGGAAAGAAAAAATGGTTAAAAAAGATACCATACAAGGTGTTAGGTAATTTTATCATTCAAAATGTGGTTATTCTTGCAATTTATGTTTCTAGTCTCAATTTACAAAAATATATATATTTAATATTTATGATACATCAATAGAAATTGATATTAAAATTTGATATATTTTTATATAAATATGTTTTTAAATGTAGAAAATTTAAACTTAAACTCTACATGTATTTGATTTCTTTATATATATATTGAAGAACCTAGGTTAAACATGAAACTTCTTACTCACTTGAACTATTAAAAAAACCAACCAACAATAATTAACCCTATATGTCCCATATCTGTCCACAAAAAAACCCTTCCAACGATAATTAAACCTACTTACATATGTGTCCATGTACATGGGGAATGATATAATGCTTTAAAAAGACACTATACAATGTGTTCGGTAATTTTATAATTGAAAATGCCGTTACTCCTGCAATTTATGTTTCTGTAGTGTCAATTTGCGATGAATCACACATTATTGATACAAATTAAGCCCTACGTCGAGTGCAGGTATAAAGGTTCAAATAGAAATAAATCAAGCTTACGAAAATGTGCCGGAAATTTGTAGTAACAAAAAAATAGTCTTGAAGGGTTATCCTATGGAATTCAGATGTATCATTTATTGAAAACCAGTTCAGAATTCCATGTTTGGACTCTAAACTGCAAAAGAGTACATGGGAAAATCCAGCGAGAATGAAAATGTAGCCAGCTCAAGCATATTGCAGTTTAAAAATTTACAGAATGTCCGTTTCCGTAAGCTCAAAATATATTACAGGCAAGAGTTCACGAATATGTTCCTCTAGTTCAGAATGTTGGCCGATCAGAGTTCGAAACTGTAGCAATATATCGAGTGCTTGATTTGTTATGATTTCTGAATTTCCTCGACGCAATTGAAGGGCTACATAAATTTGCGTTGATATCTCTCCTTCCTCTTCAATCTTAGATTGGATTCGTCGAAACAACGCGGGCGACCAGTCCGCGAAACTTACATGTAAATAGCTACTAGACGAAGAGACAAGAACTGGACCTCGAAGTCTGAGGGTTACTCCCTGTTGTCCAAAGCGTCGCTCGAAAGCTTGAATGAAACCTTTAATCAGGATATGCTCCATTAAGTGACGAAGGAAGTTCCTCAGCATCTCCAAATGTCTCGCCATTTTCACAGGGCTAATTCATGCAGAAGCGGGATATCTCGGGCAGCGCATTTATATACCTAAAATTGTTTAAAACCTCCAATTTATAGCGAGACTCTTGACGTTCGACATGCTCGCGTTCTGCTCGGGTGTTGAAAAAACGTTTATTAAGATGAGTCAGATGAATTTATAGTTTAAGTAAATGGTTTAAATTTTAAACGTCTCTAACTTAACTTTAAAATTTTAAATTTATTGACCGAAGAAAACATTAAAATGATATTTGGTAATATTTTTGTGAGGAATTTTTTTTTTTTAAACAATATTCAGTTTTGTTCATGATTTTTTAATCATAAAAAGAACGTATAGTTGAAATTGACACATAGAGGGCTCCACATTGACATCTCGTAAAGAGATCGCTAATGTGGGAAACCAATATTTCAAAAACCGTAAACAAAGTTGATAGTGAAAGCATGGAACTCATTAGGCCTTTTGTGAGGCTCACCGATGAAGAAACGACGTAGAGGTGGAGATTAAAGCAATTTTAAGTGCGTTCAAAAAGTAGAAAGCCCTAGGCATAAATGTTGTTCAACAAGATATCTCTTTGGATTTTAAGATGTGGGTATAGATAGACAGTAAGTTTTTTATTTTTTTTAATTTACTACAATACCATTATTCAACCTAGATTATATTTTGATTTTTAAAATCATAGTTATAGTTTTGAAAGGGAATGTGTTTTTTTGAAAAACAATTTTTATTTTTATTTATTTTAATTATGAGGATTTAGTAACTTCTTAAGAGTATATGTAATAACTGCAAGTATCACATACCAAGAACATATAGATCAAACTTAGGAAGTGGATATCTATATTTTCATCTTTATTATGGCACTTAAATATGCGTAGCTCTACTTGTAATTTCCATATAAATAACACATGTTTTTAATCATTGGACCACTTAAATGCAATATTTTGGATTCCTATTTAACACACAAATATATCAAGACACATAAGCTCTTAACAATGATAATGAAGTTCCTTCAAACTAAATTATATGACAAGATAAAGTAACTCTTCATAAAGTGGTTTATATTACAAATTGAAATGAACCTTTAGATAATAGAATGGAGGATGCGGTTGCTTTCATCAGTCTATCTTCCCGTAGATTTTAGATCAAGTGGAATATTGAAGACATTATCCAAGTCCAATGCTAAGCATGTTAGCGGTGGAGGTATATGAATCGGTATAGAATTATTTATCTTTTCTACTTAACTTTAGCTTTTCTTTTCTTTATTATGGGAATTTATTTTCGCTAGGTTAAACGTTTTCAATATAGATGATTTTATGTTGATTACATTTGTGTGATGCCATTTTCTTTATGGTATGTCAATTTGAGTCCTAGAGTCCTATTCCTTTAAAGAATTTGATTTTTATGTTTTCTTACTATGGATATATTGTCATATTTAGTTTAAACAACACCTTTTTGACTAGAAATACGAACTTTTAGTGTGAGATTCAATCCTTAACATGGTTTTTAAGTGAGTTTTTTCGTATACAATTGAAATGTATCATAACTAATTTTTTTAAGAAAAAATGAAATCCCTACACTTGAATATTTATTTGTATTATTTTATTGATGAAATATGAAATTTATTAAAAGAAAATAAAAAAAATACAAAAGTCATCAATTATCCTTTATTGATTTGGTTTTGGCTAGAAATACTTATATTTTCACATATTCATAGTGATGCAGGAGCATAGGCTCATGGAAACGAATTCATCCATGACTTGATCAAAGTCATATGAATTGAGAGACCTAGGGTCTCAACACTTGTAAATTCTTTTATTTTGATTAAAAGTTGAATAATCTGGAAGAGGGCACTTGTCCTTTCCACTTGCAAATGTTTGGATAAGAGTTGTTAGTTGGTACTGAGTCACTATGACTCGTAGGGGTCAATTGAGTTTATTAAGGACTCTGTTCCTTAATTATAGGATCTGGAAATAGATTTTCCATTATAGGTAAATACAAGTTGTAAGTGTTGTATGAGGTAGCTTATCATAACTAAGAGTTTTAGCTCGCAGAGCTCTAGGAGCTTGAGGAGGAAACTTGAGTGTAGATCAAGGGAAAAAGCTTGGAATTTAATTCCTTGAGCATGCACAGAGACACACTGCTCCGTTTGTAAAGATCTATTGGAGAATTCAAGTTTGTAAAGAAGGTTTATTACTCTGTTGAATCCAACTCTAGTGTTATAGTTATGTAAGTATGATTGTTGATTTCAATATTTGAATATCAATTTGCATACACGGTATAATTTGTGAAGTTTTACAGAGTATATGTACTCATAGTGCATTCCGTACATAGTGATAAATTCTTCTAATTGGAATAGGAACAAATCCGTGTTCAAATCGTATTATGCATGCATAGTGATTGAACTTCGGTTAGAATTGTATATGAATTAAGGGGCATTTCACGAAGATTTGAATAGAGATCGTAAATCCATTGAGGAGTTATAGAAATCCATTGAGAAGAATAGGAAATCCATGATTTCTATAGCGAGAGTTCATAGACAGCAAATCGATAGTCCCTGTGTAGTTTAGAGGGTCGATCATGTGGTGGAAAATGATCAGAATACACATAGTGAATCAATGGCCGAGATTCAACCGGAGAATCAAAGTAGAAGGAAATGGAGGCCCACGATCATTTTGGAAATTGGAGGGCTCAAAGCTCGATAAACGTGGTGAACTTCCGATGGATTGGGTTATATGTATTGGTCTCATGGTATGCAAGCACCCCAAGTAAGGGATCTAGACTATTTGTTCAAACCCTTCTTCCAAAGCTATATTTTGTTGTTGTCTTTGATATATACATTGTGTTGGTTGGTGTTTAAAATTTAAGTGGCCGTAAGAAGCTTTCTAATGGCCAACCAAATTAATTTTGGAGTCCTTTAGTTTGTTTATCATCGGAAACGGACATTTCCATATAGAGAAAACTAAAACCATTACAGAACCCAATATTGGGGTCTTTTTTCCCATATGTGTTCAATGAAACCAAGCAGCTTGTTGGAGTGACGAAGAAGGGCATACTGATGTATACGCATTTGGAATATATGTAGACGAAAAGAATCTCAAGTAAATGTTGGTTGCCAAGTATGGGAATCTTTCAGTAACAAAATTGAAGGATAGTAATCAGATTTGATTGGAAATGATTTGAGTTCAAGAGTGAGGTTTGAGACCGTGTACAGGAAATTTAGTATTGGTTCAATGCATAGTGCCTTTGGGGAATCAATTGGGGAGTCTGCATATAGATGAAGTGGAAATGAGAGTTAGGACAGAATTTTGTTCAAAATGGTGGTCTGCTTAGAGAAAAGGCAGGTGCTGCCTGCATCAAGTGGAATCAGAGCCTGATTTTCTCTTTGGAGAAGATTGGTAGAGATGAGAAGAACATGAAAGCAGACAATAGAACATGAAAGGGTGGGCAAGAAGGAGCAGAATGCAAGCAGAGGATGATCCATTGGTATATAGATGAATAGGATAAAGGATCTTGAAGGCGTAGGACATATGTTATGTTAACTGCAATTTTAAGATTGGAGGTACAAAAACAAGAAGGCTGATGACAGTGACAAAGCATGGAGGAGAAGTCTGAGTAAAGTTATTCCCTGATAATGTAGGAGCTTATAGCAAGTTCAAATTTGAAAATCTGATTGAGGTAAATAGAAATTTTATTTTGTTTCAATTTATAGAACTAATGATATACAGTTATGGAAAAAATGGTAGATCAGGGAAGGAAACTCCATTTTGAGATAAGGAGTATAATTGTTCTGGAAATAGAACATTGTGGACTATAACAACGAAGTTAGCAGAAGGAAAAAGACTGCTATAGTTGTATATGTGCATGGGAGGTGTACATAAGAGAACTGGAGTTCTCATTTAACTAAGAGAAGTGTCTCTTGAAGAAGGAACTATACATTAAGAGTACTGTAACAGAGAACCAATGGTGTTTTCAACTGAAGGTAAGAAATGTGTGTGGACACAAACATTCTTGAGAGAGATTGGGAAAGGGAAGTTGTAGACGATGCAATAAAAGGAACTTCAAAGTTCTTGAGGAATTAGATCTATCGGAATCTGATAGGTAATGGTCTTTTATTTGTGTTTTCAACTAAATTGTGAAAAATATTGTTGATGACAGGTAGCAATAGTGAGAAAGGATAGGAAGATGGAAGTGAACCTAATAGTATCGAGTTGAAGGTTGGAACAAGGAGCACAAGTTGAATGTTTTCATGTGAAGGAAGATTTGCAGAAGTGAGAGGAGCATAGCATGTTGAAATGAATATTCCAGAGGATGGAGTTAGTAGGAATGCTATAGGAAGACTAAGCATGGAAGAGCTTAATATGGTATTCAAGGATAGGTTAATAGAGTCAACTTATGTTAATGGATTGATTGCAGATTATGATGGGAAAGGAAGAGCTCATAGAAGAAGGGAGAATATGATTACTAAAGATCATATTAAAGGTTCAAGGAGAGGCCATGAAAAGTTGAGTCAGGATATACTTGACAGAAGATTAGCTGAAATTGATCTACGGCTAGAAGTGATGGAAGGACTGCTACCGAAGAATGGAGAAGACTAGAGGTATGGATGCATTTTGCCAAAAGAGATAACATGGTATATGTTATAGAAGAAGATGAGACAAAGGATACATGTTTAGTGGAAGAGAGGAAAAGTCATAAGAGATGAGTTACAACAAGAGAGAGATGTTGAGGATATAAAGATTTGTGAACCTGAACAAGGGCCTATCCTAGGAGAGGACAGTAATGATGACAAGGACATGATGTTGAATGAAGAACAACTAAAGGATGTGATGTTTGAAACATCAAAAGAGGTTTAAGACCTTATGATTTTAGAAGTGACATTTTGTGTATGAATGCAGGGTTTATTGAGGCAAAACAATACTCTAATGTTTCCACATAAGCAGAGAAAGGAAAAACTCAGTTTTTTCAATAGATGGAAGAAGGTTCATATAACCTTATGATGGAGGAAGAGAAATTACTAAACATTGGTATGGAAAATTGTGAAGAAGAGAGACATCCATTCAAATTTGTGACAGAGAAGGAAGGAGGAAATGGACAATCACTGATGGTTGTTGACAATGAAACAAATCAAGAGGAAGGAAAGAATGTTAGACAGACTTCTAGTGTTGTTACAGTAAAGGAAGATCAGAGTTTTATTCTGATCAAGGATACTAAAGATTGTGTGGAATTTTCAGTAACAATTCCAAGTGAATTGACCAGCTTGTGGGAAGAGTTAATGATTTTGGAAGTAAGGTTGAGAAATTAGCAGATGTCCATTCGAGATGTGAAGTTGGAATTGGAGAAGGAAGATGAAGAAGTAGTCATTGTTGGAAATGATGAAAAGAATGTTGAAATCTATGGTGAACAAGGTAAGAGTTTTATTATTGGAGAATTAAACATTTTTTTATGATCAATCATATGCAGATATGGAGAATGAAGAAGGGAAGATTGTCTTAAAAGACAATAATGAAGAACAGATTTTTGTGAAGCAGAAATGTGAGGTTGCTGAAGATAACATTCTGGAAGAAAGTTATGTCTCTAATGATATCAAGGATGAAAGAGAACAACTAATAAAATTTGTTATGGAAGGAAGAAGGAATGAAGAGGATGGTGCCCAGAAATTTGATGAATTTCTTGAAGGGTGTCGAGAGAAAGCAGAATTTCCTGATGGCATTGAAATTTCCTTTCATTAGTTAAAGGAAAATACATGGGAAAAACATGTCTTGATAGATAGTATAGCAATACAGAATAGAGATGAAGATGACGAGGGAAGAACCAACAGTCAACCTGTTGTACAACAGAGAAGGAAAGCATTGAAAATTTTCTATACTTCTGATCAAGTGGAAGTTGAAATAAAGAAAGGTATCCAGACAGAAATGTTTCAAAAAGGAAGCATACTGGATAAGTAAATTGATGAGTTATGGCATCTCATGCAAAGGTGTAAGAAGAACAATGACAGTGAGGTTCAGATAGTCAATTTGATGACTATAGAGGACTGTGAAGATCATTATAGAATTACTGAACAACATCAATTAAGTGTACAGATCTACATAAGTAAAACTTATGATGATTTGTAGACTAAAGTATGGCACCCAGGAGGTTTCAAGACTACAGTTACATGACCTAGAGGTCATGGTTTCTTTTGAAACAAAACAAGGACGGTGACATCAGAAGAAGCAACCAAGGAAGAGACTGAACAAGAATTCATTCAAGGAATTCATTAAAATGTCAGAAGTTATCTTATGACATATTGACTTATGTTTTTTTCTATGACGGGGATTAATATGTTTTGATTGCAGGATAAAAGTGGTTGATATGTACAGTCAAGACACAGTGCTGATACAGTACTTGAGGAGTTAAGAGACTTATTGTTGACACAATTGGAAAGACGGCTAGAAGGGGTTGTTTGAAATGAGAACACTGCTCAAATTCACATTTGAGTATCTGCTGCAAACCTACAGAAAAGTAGCAGGAAGGGAGCTCATGGACAGGAGCCCATGAAAAGTTTTTTCAAGCTCAGGAGTCTGATGCAGGAGCAGAGGCTCATGGAAATGAATTCATCAATGGCTTGATCAAAGTCATATGAATTGAGAGACCTAGGGTCTCAACACTTGTAAATTCTTTTGTCTTGATTAAAATTTAAATAATCTGGAAGAGGACACTTGTCCTTTCCACTTGCAAATGTTTGGATAAGAGTTGTTAGTTTGTTAGTGAGTCACTGATGACTCGTAGGGGTTAGTTGAGTTTATTAAGGACTCTGTTCCTTAATTATAGGATCCAGAAACAGATTTTCCATTATAAGTAAATACAAGTTTTAGGTGTTGTATGAGGAGCTTAGCTTAACTGGGAGTTTTAGCTCGCAGAGCTCTAAGATCTCAAGGAGGAAACTTGAGTGTAGATCAAGGGAAAATGCTCAGAATTTAATTCTTGGAGCATGCACAGAGACACACTACTCTTTTTGTAAATATCTATTGGAGAATTCAAGTTTGTAAAGAAGGTTTATTACTCTATTGAATCCAATTCTAGTGTTACAGTTATGTAAGTATGATTGTTGATTTCAATATTTGAATATCAATTTGCATAGAGGGTATAATTCATAAAGTTTTATAGAGTATATGTACTCATAGTGCATTTGGTACATAGTGATAAATTCTTCTAATCACAATAGGAAAAAATCCTTGTTAAAATCGTATTATGCATGGATAGTAATTGAACTTTGGTTAGAATTGTCTATGAATTAAGGGTCATTTCATGAATATTTGAACAAAGATCATAAATCCATTGAGGATTTATAGAAATCCATTCAGAAGAATAGGAAATTCATGATTTCTATAGCCAGAGTTCACAGATAGTAAATCAACGGTCCCTGTGTAGTTTACAGGGTCGATCATGTGGTGGAAAACGATCAGAATACACATAGTGAATCAATGGCCGAGATTCAAGTAGAGAATCAAAGTAGAAGGAAATGGAGTCCCACGATCATTTCATAAATTGGAGGGCTCAAAGCTCGATAAACGTGGTGAACTTCCGATGGATTAGGTTACATGTATCGGTATTATGGTATGCAAGTGCTCCAAGTAAGGGATCTAAACTATCTGGTGAAACCCTTCTTCCAAATCTTTATTTTGTTGTTGTCTTTGATATATACATTGTGTTGGTTGGTGTTTAAAATCTAAGTGGTCATAACAAGCTGCCTGATGGCCTACCAAATTAATTTTGGAGTCCTTTAGTTTGTTTATCATCGGAAATGGACATTGCCATATAGAGAAAACTAAAACCATTACGGAACCCAATATTGGGGTCTTTTTTCCCATCTATGTTGAATGAAACCAAGTGGGTTGTTGGAGTGACGAAGAAGGGCATACTTATGTTTACACATTTGGCATATATGTAGACGAAAAGAGTCTCAAGGAAATGTTGGTTTGCAAGTATGGGAAGCTTTCAGTAATAGAACTGAAGGATAGTAAAAAGATTTGATTGGAAATAATTTGAGTTCAAGAGTGAGGTTCGAGACTGTGTAGAGGAAATATAGTATTGGTTCAATGCATAGTTCCTTTGGGAATCAATTGGGGAGTATGCATATAGATGAAGTGGAAATGAGAGTTAGGACAAAATTTTATTCAAAATGGTGGTCCACTTAGAGAAAAGGTAGGTGGTGCCTGCATCACATAGTTATATTTATAGTTTTACTTTCATATATTGATAGTTATGTTCATAATTTTATCAAATGTTTTTAGATAATTCTAAATGGTTTGTTTTATTCATTATGAAATATGACTTTAATGAACCCCTTATATTGAATAGAGGTGGTGTATGATTAAGCTGATGTCACACACTTAAAAATTCCAAAATTCCAAAATTATTTTATTCTTTTAATTGAATAAATTACTTTCTTCTTTTAATTGAATATGTTGTCGCAATATGTGCAATTTACTTGCAAGACGAAATAAATTGTGGTCATGAATGAAAGTATGTGTGAAGTAACTTATACTGGTGTTTATAATGAATGGCCATGTTTTTACGTTAAGTGGAACTTGTATACAGGTGACGATGACCTTAATCCACACCTTAAGGTGATGTTCTCAAAACTTTTTATGCTTTATTGTACATATTAATTTTTCTATGGATTTGTTGCAGCTGCAACATTTTCCCAAAATTCAAAAAATTTCGGGACCCTCCTTTTGCTTATTTTGGTTTGATTTTATTATTTGATTTGATCTAAAGATTCTTCAGAAAGACCTTTCTAATGCTTGAAACGATACACTGTTTGTTTAAGCTTTATCATTTCCTTTTAATGCGTTTTCAGTGTGTTTGAATCGGAAGTTCATTTGCTTGCGCTCCTGCCGTTGCAGAGAAATAATCAGCTTTGGCTTTGTTTATATTCTCCGATCCATTTTGTCTTAATCGACTGATTTGTTGCTTTCGTGTTGGATCATCTGGCTTCTACGTTCTCCGCAGTTGCAGAAGGAATATTGCGAAGTCTCCCGATTATTAGTTGACTTTTCAATCTTTGCGTTGTTGTTTTCGCCACTCCTTAAGTCTTGGGATTCCGCCGTGGTGACTTCCAAAAGCACTAGACTTCTAGTCATTTAGTTAATTTTGTCCTCCGATGAAGACCTTACCTATTGCGGAATATTTTTCCTTTATGATTCCGCCGTTACAGCTCCTGATTCCGCTATCACTCCGACAATTAGTCTTGTGAAGCTCCGATGTAGATGTCTTGACGGTTAGTGTAGTGGTTTTTCTAGCCAATGTATAAGTACTCCGCCCGCCGATGCGTGTCGACCCTCTAGTCGCATGTCTATAACCTTCTTCTCTTCCGCTGCTGCAGCTGTGCAAAGCACTTGGCTTCTGATGCCATAGTCTTTCCAATGTCCGATGTTGTAGTGTTTAGTGTTTATTTCTCCCACGTTTTCTAGTATTGTGGAAGCCATAGTAAATTGTTCTCCTGCCGTTGCGGCTGCATAGTGCGCCATCTCTCTGACGGTTGGTTGGTTTATGTATTGACGAATGTGGTTTAGTCTTTCGAGCCTCTGACTAGCGATATGTTATTGTGCCGTGGAGCCCATAGTCTATCCATCTCCTGCCGTTGTGGCTCCTTGATGAACTAATCGTCCGATCCGTAGTTCTCCGCCCGCCGAGGTGAGTTCATGTTTTCGCCTGATGCTTAGTTTTTTCCCGCCTTTCTTGTGTGCTTCCACTCTATTTTTATATGGTGGTTACTGTGTCATTTTTGGTGTTTTCTTCGAAGGATGTCGAATGGGTCGAGATGCGGCCTGGTTTGAGATAGGGATCTTGTTTTATCGGGCTTTTGTTTTTAGTGGATTTAGCGGATTATAGGCCTAGCTGTCAGGATTTTCTTTGCATTATCATCTTCTCTTTTCATGCATTAACATTGTTTTGAATTCATTTTAAAGAATGCATGTATTGATACAGTTCGTGTTACTTCAGTAAACCTTAAATGGTCTAAAATCTGTTATTTTCATGACATGACGATTACTGCGAGTAAGATGTGTTTAAAATACAAAGTAGAAGGGAGGTAGCAAGGAGGGAAGTGGTTGAGGAACAAAGAAGCAGAAGCAGAGAAAAGAAGATTAAAGTCAGGTTTAATCTCTACAGGATCCAGCAAGGGACCAACGAATTATTGAGCATAATCAATAGAAGCAGAGGCCCGGTCTTGGGAAAGTTTGACAGTTACCAAGCTGGTCCCTTTTCATAAAATTGTTTTTTAAATATGAAATGTAACGTTTGTATGAATCATGAGCACTCACAAAAGGAAAAAATTGTGAGATTAAACTGTTGGGGGAGCCCAAAGGTCACTGAGGGGTAGCCCAAGAGTGTTTCTTGTAGTATAGGTATAGGAGAGTTAGATAGAATGGGGGGATTTTTCCCAGTTAGACATGTAAAGAGATATTGTAAGAAGAACTACTTTTTTTTGCAATAAATAATTACTGTTTGCCTGTGGGAGAAAATTTGGTGGGACGTTCAAATGCTATGCTATGGATTGGTGAAAGATGAACTATTTTGTTTTTCCATTTTTTGTCTATTAACTGTGAGATCGTTCTAACTCTTAGAGCCTATGTTCTTGTTTGAATGATTTCTGGTTTATTCTGTGAAATTACCACCATGAGTAATGCATGTTGTT
>LPNX010050880.1:426160-438660 GCA_001517045.1 Pseudotsuga menziesii
TCTAAATATCTTTAATCATTCATGTGTTATAGGAAGGAATATCAGCTATCTGTAATCTCTCTTTATAATGCATGCACAATACACATTACTCATAAATAAATTACAATTTGGCTCACCGGGGATAGATAGATAGATAGTTAGTTTTACTTTATTGTTGCATATGTGATTTAGATGCTTGTGAGTTCTAATGCGAGAGGTAAGAACCTGTGCATCA
Source organism: Pseudotsuga menziesii (assembly GCA_001517045.1). Lineage (NCBI taxonomy): Eukaryota > Viridiplantae > Streptophyta > Pinopsida > Pinales > Pinaceae > Pseudotsuga > Pseudotsuga menziesii. Next base: position 426,375 of record LPNX010050880.1, read on the forward strand.
CGTTGTGACTACTCCTTACGTCCTTTATCACCCTCCATGGTTAATTAGGCACGTGCATATCATACTTTAAGTCAAAAAATACAAAAAATACACACGGTGGACCAGGCCGCAACCGGTAAAACCTTTAATTTTTTTGTTACTTGACCTATGGTAGCCAGACCGCAAACTAGACGGTTTCCCTATACCAAATAGTCACGGGATAGTTGGGAACGTTGACTGGGGAGAATCCCTTGCTGTTGTTGCCTGCAAATTTCCAGGCCTCAACAGTTTTGGCACTAGAAGGAGGGCTGCCAGTGCATGGCTACCCATGGAAACATATTTTCCCAAGGTTACCCCACAAGCAGATATTTGGAAGCTTTTGGCTTAACCCAAGTACTTACAGGTTTTGGTTCTACCTTTGAAGCAAGTAAGCCCAGTCTCATATTACGGTGTTTTTACTCAGACTCTTGTTTGTTCACCTTTGCTCATGGTTGGTATAAATGTGAATCAGCCCAACCCTCTACCGGCTTGGAGAGCTAGATCACCTTTGAACCTAACACTTCCTTTGCACAACCGACCTCAAGATTTTGATAAGCTGTTGCCTAAGTTGGATCCCCATGAAATGATTGCTATAGATGACCACTTGCAAAGTTTCTATTTAGTAGTAGAAGGGTTGAGGGCTGGGGAGTATGAAGATGTGGTCCGTAGATTGTTCCCTCATACCCTTAAAGGAGAAACAACATCATGGTATTTCGGTTTGCCTGCAAACTCTATTCCTGATTGGGACACCTTCGAAAGTATTTTCAGAAGTAAATACGCAACCCAAAAGACACATGCCTCATTAATGAAAGGTCTTGGTTTGTTAAAAAAAGAGAAGGATGAGAAGGTGCATCATTTTACTCAAAGGTTTTCAACGTACCTAAAGAACTTCTCTGAAACTGATAGACCCTCAGAAAAGGCCCTATTTGAATATTATACCTCAGCCCTAGGTCCTGAGCCAGCCATGTTTGCCAAAATGAAAGCCAGACCTACATTGGTAGAGACTTATGAAGAAGCAGAAAGGGTAGAGGCTAAAAAGGAATGTATAGAAGACTATCCCAAGCAACCTGAGGAAAAAAATATCGGGAGAAGAACCTTAGTGCTGTCTAAACCTAAAGAGGAACAATCAAAATATTTTGTGGGAATGCTGAAAATGATTCAGAAACTATCCAACCGAATAATAGATCTGGAGAAAGAAAGGGAAGTTCATAAAACTTACAAACCCTACTACCAAAAAAGGGAGGATAACAACCAATTGAAGATCCCTTCACCCAATTAAGCATCAGTGAATATAACAGAGGTAGGGGATGACAATTTCTGCACTTTCCACCAACAACCTCATTCTGAAAAGAAGTGTCCTCAATGGTTAAATTCAATGACATTGGTTATGAATCAGCTGCGAGACTCTAAATTGACTAAGAACAGTGGTAAAGAAGAAGAGAAAAACCAGACCATAGAGAAACAAGAAGATGATACCATGTTTTTATGGGATGGTGTCTCGCTTTTCGACATAGAAGAGAGTGCGTTTAAATCTGAATACACACCTACAGCAACAAAGAACATGGATTTGATAATTAAAGACAATGCAACAATTGCAAAGATTAAGAGGTTGCAAATGAATGTCAAGAGGCAGATAAATGCCAGTGTTGCAGATAAAACACCTGAAGTCACTATTGTCAATTAGGAAATAGAGCCAATCAACGAGCCTATCGAACTTGTAGAGGTTAACGAAGGAAACACTGAAAAATTTGAGGATCTTAAAAAATATGTACCCACTCAAAATCAACCAGAAGAAGAAGATATAGAACCAAGTTGGGAAGAAAAATCTAAAACCCCGCCTTTTCTTTTGACTCTAGAAATGCTGGATCATAATGTGCATAATTGTTTGGTATATTCTGGGTCATCGGTAAATGTTATGCCACTTGAATTTTGCAGAAAGATTAATGGTCAGCCAAAGCCCATAGCCTGGGAAGTAGTGCAACTAGATAGAACGAGTGTCAAAGTAGTGGGAGAAATGAATAATGTTCTCATACGCTTATTTGCAAATAACAAGATATGTCAATTTATTGACATTATGGTGGCTGACGTACCAGATGGATATGGGCTTATTCTGAACCGAGATTGGTCTGCAAGGTTAAAAGGTTATTTTTCTTTAGACTAGTCTCATTTATGGTTACCTCTTAAGGGTACCCCGAATCAGATTAAAATTTTGAGAGAACCTTACATGAAACATGATGTTACTAAGCTGGGGGAAGGTAATGAATATGCTAATTCTATCCTGGGAAATTATCTAATAGAGCTTAGACTAAGATATCATACCTCAGGAAAGGCCAGTTCTGTGATTAACACTCAGCCTGAGCTCCTTCAACTTCCTGAGGCTGACAAGGATGACTGTAGACTAGTAGACATGGTTTCAATTTCAAAAATAGCACAATTGGACCACGGTTAGGTATATTATGTCTACAATCCATCCCACCCCTTGACTCACCAAGTTAAAGGATTTTCAGGAGTGGGCACTTTTTTGTTTCTATTGTTTTAATGATTATGTACATAAATAATTTGATGTTGTTTTCTTTTTGTTTATTGATTTGATATTGTTTTTCTTTAATGCTTTGTTGCTAGTTCTTTTGGTTTTGAATAAAGAGGCAAACTATTGGTTGCAATGGAAACATCAGGGTTCTTAATTAACTGAAATATTGAGCAAAAGATTATGCTTTTAAAACATAGAATGTCTTCTAGTAGCAGTGTTCCTAATTGGCCATGTATGCATTGAAGTCCTACTTAACCCCTATAAATAGCTCAGAATTAAGAAGTCTGGAATACTCTTTCTAGGTTCCATCCATTTCACATCTAAAATGTCCAAGGGAGTGGCAGCAAAGGACCTATGGAAAGGAAGAAAGGTAAATAGTATATCATATATAAATGATCCCATGCCATGATTTCAGAAAAGCTAAAAGCTATCAAGAGTCAAAACTCCTTAAAGAACCAATACATATCAAAGCAATGTATCAAAAGCATGAAATTAAAATTGCTAAAAGTTCCTCTATGTCCATGATATTAAAATTAAATTCTTCTCTCACACAAAAGGACACTATGGATAGAGGAGCCTGAATAAAATTAAGAAAGAATGGCAGATGGAGGACTCAAAAGAACTAAAGTTCAAATGGCACAAAAGTGAAGTTGGCATGGGAATGAGGAACAAAGGGATAGTGTTGTTTACTATATGTTACAATCCTGTGGTGTCCAAGCTAGAAACTACCTAAGGACGGGTAAAATAAATCTCACTTATTAGGCCTCAAAAGAGTTATTCAGACTTGCAAATATTTCTGATGTCACCTTTTCCCAATGAATGAACTGCTTCTCAATGATTTAAATGTATGGGTTGGCTAGCTTAGGAATACAAATATCTAGAAGATTTCAATTTTGAGCTAGACAGTCTTTTGCTGGGGAGGAATTAAATCAGAAATTTGGGGTTCACGAGGTAGTCGCCAATTGTTGCAGCTGCAACATTTTCCCAAAATTCAAAAATTTTTGGGACCCTCCTTTTGCTTATATCAGTTTGATTTTCTTATTTGATTTGATCTAATGATTATTCAGAAAGACCTTTCTAATGCTTGAAACGATCCACTATTTGTTTAAGCTTTATCATTGCCTTTGAATTCATTTTCAGTGTGTTTGAATCGGAAGTTCATTTGCTTGCGCTCCCACTGTTGCAGAGAAATAATCAGCTTTGGCTTCGTTTTTTTTTTCTCTGATGCATTTTGTCTTAATCGGCTGACTTGTTGCTTTCATGTCGGATCATCTTACTTCTATGTTCTCCACAGTTGCGGAAGGAATATTGCAAAGTCTCCCGATTATTAGTTGACTTTTCAAGCTTCGCATTGTTCTTTTCGCCGCTCCTTAAGTCTTGGGCTTCTGCTATGGCGGCTTCCAAAAGCACTAGCCTTCCGGTCATTTAGTTGATTTCTCCTCCGGTGAAGACCTTACCTATTGCACAATGTTTGTCCTTTATGATTCCGCCGTTGCAGCTCCTGATTCCGCTATCACTCCGATGATTAGTCTTGCGAAGCTCCGATGCGGATGTCTCAACGGTTAGCTTAGTGGGTTTGCCACCCGATGTATAAGTACTCCACCCGTCGATGCATGTCGGCCCTCTAGTCGCATGTATATAACCTTCTTATCTTCCGCCGTTGCGGCTATGCAAAGCACTTGGCTTCCGATGCAGTAGTCTTTCTGATGTTCGATGCTGTAGTGTTTAGTGTTTATTTCACCGACGTTTTATAGTATTGTGGAAGCCATAGTAAATTGTTCTCCCTCCGTTGCGGCTGCACAGTGCACCATCTCTTCGACGGTTGATTGGTTTATGTACTGATGAATGCAGTTTAGTCTTCCGAGCCTCCGAATAGCGATATGCTATTATGTCGTGGAGCCCATAGTCTATCCATCTCCCGCCGTTGTGGCTCCTTGATGAACTAATCATCCGATCCGTAGTTCTCCACCCGCCGAGGTGAGTTCATGTTTTTGCCTGATGCTTAGTTTTTTCCCGCCTTTCTTGTGTGCTTCCACTCTATTTTTCTATGGCAATTACTGTGTCATTTTTGGTGTTTTCTTCGAAGGATGTTGAATGGGTCCAGATTTGGCCTGGTTTGAGATAGGGAGCCTATTTTATCGGGCTTTTGTTTTTAGTGGATTTAGCGGATTCCAGGCCTAGCTGTCAGGATTTTCTTTGCATTATCATCTTCTCTTTTCATGCATTAACATTGTTTTGAATTCATTTTACAGAATGCATGTATTGATACAGTTCGTGTTACTTTAGTAAACCCTAAATGGTCTAAAATCTGTTATTTTCATGACAGGATGATTACTGCGAGTAAGATGTGTTTAAAATACAAAGTAGAAGGGACACAGCAAGGAGGGAAGTGGTTGAAGAACAAAGAAGCAGAAGCAGAGAAAAGAAGAAGAAAGTCAAGTTTAAGCTCTGCAGGATCCAGCAAGGGACAAATGGATTACTGAGCATAATTAATAGAGGCAGAGGCCTGGGCTTGGGAAAGTTCAACATTTACCAAGCTAGTCCCTTTTCATAAAATTGTTTTTTAAATCTGAAATGTAACATTTGTATGAATCATGAGCACTCACAAAAGGACAAAATTGTGAGATTAAACGATTGGGGGAGCCCAAAGGTCACCGAGGGGCGGCCCAAGAGTTTTGCTTGTAGTATAAGTATAGGAGAGTTAGATAGAATGGGGGGATTTTTCCCGGTTAGACATGTAAAGAGATATTGTAAGAAGAACTACTTTTTTTGCAATAAAGAATTATTGTTTTCCTATCAGAGAAAGTTTGGTGGGACGTTCAAATGCTATGCTATGGATTGGTGAAAGATGAACTATTTCGTTTTTCCATTTTTTTTCCATTAACTGTGAGATCATTCTAACTCTTAGAGCCTATGTTCTTGTTTGAATGATTTCTGGTTTATTTTGTGAAATTACCACCATGAGTAATGCATGCTCTTCATAAACAATTGGCTATCTGATTGTCTAAATATTTTTAATCGTTCATGTGTTGTAGGAAGGAATATCAGCTATATGTAATCTCTCTTTATAATGCATGCACAATACACATTACTCATAAATAAGTTACAATTTGGCTCCCCGGGAATAGATAGATAGATAGTTAGTTTTACTTTATTGTTGCATATGTGATTTAGATGCTTGTGAGTTCTAAGACGAGAGGTAAGAAGTTGCGCATCATGTTGTGACTACTCCTTGCGTCCTTTATCACCCTACATGGTTAATTAGGCACGTGTATATCATACATTAAGTCAAAAAATACAAAAAATACACACGATGGACCGGGCCGCAACCGATAAGACCTTTATTGTTTTTGTTACTTGACCTACAGTAGCCAGACCGCAAATCGGACATATTCCCTATACCAAATAGTCGTGGGCTAGTTGGGAACATTGACTAGGGAGAATCCCTTGCTGTTGTTGCCTGCAAATTTCCAGGCCTCAACAGGATTATAAAACTAAATACCATGTATTAATCCTAGCATCTAAGACCTAGTTCTAGCAACTATGACTAGACCTTCCACTATGAGGTGGCAAAGGTAACAAAAATCATAAAAAAGGTTGATGTATAAAATTCCTACCACAAGCTTTGGTTTAAAGGTTATAAAGTTTGTTTATTGTAACGAAATGTTTGGGAGCTATCGTGATAACAGCATAGTCCGGATCCCAATGGAACCTAGACATAAATATAATGTTGTTTTAACAGTGTTTATGGTGTACCCATTAATTGGAGTTAGAAGGTTTTAATGATTGCAATTTAAGTTTTGGCTATGGAACAAATACACTGCCTTTGTTGCGAGTTGACAGCATAGCCAGGTGTATTGATGGCAAGTACAAAATCATGTCCAAGACGGATCTCGTCCCTCCGTATGTTATGATCTCTAGAAATGGTTTTGGCAAGGGTTTAATGCATCATTTAACATGCATGGAAGTTAATTCTCACATTGTTTCTGATCTGTAACTATTCTTGGAAGAGAACTTGACCATTTCATGGCTACTTGTGTGCCTTCCTCTCGTGTCTTTTCATCCACCATTAATGCAAGTTATTTCTTGTGTTCTGAGGTATAACTGAAGGTTTTCATCACTATTATGGTCGACATGATTGCCTCGGTATTCCTAGTTTGTCGTGGGAGGAAAAATATGAAACATTCATTGAGTTTTCCAATCCTTTATCCAAGTAATGAATTTTCTTAGTTTGGCAACAAAAAGTTAATAAACAATTCTTAGAAATAATGCCAGAACTGAATTTGTTACTTGGGGTTTCTCCTTCGTGGAAGGAAGTGGAGTGATAAGGGAATCCAAGAGGAATTGGCCCATGGCTCTATGTGCATTTGTATAAGGTAAGGGTTCATCTGCTAGCTTTTAACTATTTGAAAATTGATTTCATAAAAAAATTCTAACATCTTAGTTTGGATTTGCAGGTGGGGTTTTCGTAGCTATGGGGATATCCAGATACCCAACAAACTCGGCTTACTACCCATGCATCTCTAGTGAGGTAAGAAATGGTCTTAACTCTTTCCTAATTTCCTTGTATAACAAATTTCATCAAATATAAATGGTTTTAACTGCATATAGTATGGAATGCAGGTTGTAGATGGCCAGCGAGTGTGGCAACATGATCACCTCCTCTCAATATTGTTACTTCATTGTCAAAAGGTGATGGAAAAATACCCTATTATGTTTACAATTACTAAAAATAGCCTTTACCTAGCAAGCTTGTTAACCTTTCTGAGTTTTGGTGTTATGCATGTAATCCTCCTCGAGTGGATGTGCTCAATCTATACCAATGAACTATAAACAATCAAGTGGTAAGGGTTAACTTAGTAAATAGTTGCAGTGCTTCATCCCTCGTTCGTGGAATGCTTAGGAATAGATATTTCACCACTATGGTAAAGATAAGCTTGGACTGTGTGTTTAAGTTAAACCTTTACGGTTCTTCATCCTACATAAATGGTTTTCCAGCCTCTCTTTTGTTTGTATTGTTTATATTATCCAATCGGATGAATATGTTGTGGATTTTGTAAAGCGATGGATGCCACTTCAATGGTCTTACAACAATGAGTTGTTTGTTGGATGGTTTATGTGGATGAAAAACTCAATATGTTTGTGATTTGAATTGTATGGAAGCAAATTTTTTTTGGGACAGAGCCATAAGTCTCGGGGTTTGGATACCCACAATTAGAGACTATGTGTTTATATTGAATAACTATACTATTTCTAGATCTTATTGTTGTATTTATTATATATATCGATGAGCTGTTATACAATGTTTATAATATGTCTAACATGATTCGGTTTATAATGAATAAGGTTACCCAATAGTCGTCATACTGTTTTTTAACTAATTTATAAGATTGGATCTATGGTGGAAATTTCTATATTGCTTGCATAGGACTTGTTGTGGTGATCGTTGCCCATATTGATTTGTGATCTAGATATTTGTTATCAGAAGAAATCCTCTCATCTCTACTCTGTATACTTAGATTGGCTTAGGTAGTAGTCTGTAATATTTCAATTTACTTCTTATGTAAATGAAAATCTTGTTGGGTTATTTGATTTGGGGTTTTTAATTAAGAGTTTTATCTATAATTATGTTGTTTTAAAAGTACTAGTGGAATCTAAACATAATCATAGGTAATCTGGAACAAATTTTTTAATTGGGAAAAATAGTTTATAAATCTAATACAAATCTAGAATAGATATAAAAGCATAAGTAATTTAAATTATTTATGAGATCGATATAATTCCTTTACTCAGACTCCTACTTAGGCTAACATTATAATTCTAATCTAATTTGGGTATGGAATCTCAAGCATATATTAATTTAATTTAGATCATGATAATAAACGTGTGATTTCTCTATTATCACAAACAACTATATCAAATCATAACTTTAGTAGGAAAAAGATATAGGAAGAGATGCATAGTATCATCTACTGTACATTGTTATTATGATCCATATATATACATGAATTATAAATATATAAGAATTGAAATTGAGAACCTACGACCACTGTCGAGAAAACAAAACTAAATTGGTCGTTCCTCCCAACCAACTCCTAAAGCATCCATATATTACTTCCTCCAGAACCCCTGATCCTGTGTGATGAACCCCAAGGAAAAAATTTAATCAATGCTCCATCTCTTTCATTATTAGATCAATTCGTTATCCATCGCTAGCCTCATACTTTCTTAATAGACATACTATTATATAGTATTTTTCCTGGGACTTGGTCAGTCATGAGCCTCCTTCTCTTTAGCACTCCACACGGAGTCGTGACTTGATTTTGGGGAAGATGCCTCCTACATCAATTGATTTCTCACACGGTAGATTTTTCCACTTGTATTTTCCCCTTATCGTTCAACAAACACTCTTTCAACAGCTACTTCAGTTTTGATTCCTCTTAGTATTTTTAATTATTAAATAACAATAATTCACTACATCTATTTTGACTTTCTGGTCAAAATATTTAAGGGTGTGTGGAAGAAGATGAGAGACCTTTAAGATGCAATGGTGGAGTGAATTCAATCACTCTTAATCCAAAAAAAATAAATCATCCCAAGCAATCCCAAACCTGCCAGGCCTAGTCCCAAGGCTTCCAACATGCATGCCAATTACGATAGTAAACCAAATCCCACCTCCATTTTATTTAAGAAAATCACGCCTCCATTTTATTCAAGAAAATCATGCCTCCGTTTTAGTTAATCAAATTGTGCCTCTGTTTTAGTGAATAAAATCGCGCTCCTATTTTGGAAAACCTATTTTTTTTTAAAATAGGCCAAGCCCATGTTTTTCGCCACATCTCACGGCTGTTGGAGTTGGACGGACCAAATATAGACTAGGCGAACAGGTTTTTCGATGTGCCCAAGCCATCCACCTCCACCTTTGGATCAACCTCTTCTTTGTGAGGTATTTTCCTCATTTCTTCTCATGTTTTTTCTCTTTGTTCATCAATTTATTTGCCCTAATTTGAAAAATTAAACCAAAATAAATTAATTTATGGCCAATGGAAACCAAATCCTCAATTTAATCACAAAAATTAAATAATTTTGATTATTTACCAAAATTTATACCCAAAATTCACATGCCCAATGGAAACCAAAACCCCAATTAACTCATAAAAAAAATGAATTTCACTATTTCCATATGCATATTCACAAGCATCCTTGTGAATCCATACACAAATTCACAAATATGCAAAGTTTGTCAAGCACATTACAAGTTTGCATAAGTAATTTACATGCCCATTGTAAACGAAAACCCCAATCAACTCATAGAAACAAATGAACTTCACTATTTTCATATATGTATATTCACGAGGATCATTGTGAATCCAAACCAGAATTAACAAATATGCAAAGTTTGTCAATTATATTTCAAGCTTGCATACAACTAAAAAAGAATCAAGTAGAATTCATATATTCCCTAAAATAGATAAACAAACATGGTAAATCCCTTTCCTCTATCCGAAATATCAAAATTGGAATTCCAAAAACATCAATAAACACCTTATAGTTTTGATGAAACTTCCTAATCCAAGTGTTAAAATAAGGTATAGAAGCTTCCCATGCTTTTAACAAATATTTCCTCTTGAACGAAGGGTACTTTTTAGTTAAGGTCAAAACAACAAAGTTCAAAAATAGACTCTACAAACGTGAATATACATAGGTAGGTTGATGTGTTTGATTAAACATGACAATCACATACTATCATACATGATATAATCCAGTGGAAACCTTGCAACCATAAAATCCATTATACACAATTGTGCATTTAAAGTCTCTCATGGGTATATAGAAAGAGGGCATAGAACTAAAATAACATCAAGTGGAATCCATACATGGCCCTAAATAGACTTTGGAGTCCAAAAAACATCACAGTACAATAATTAATTACATATCTAACAAAATAATTACAACAAGTTGCATACCACTACCTAGTAGATCAACAATAAAGATGTACAAATCAATAGGTTGTTACATATATGAAGTAGCAATAGATGAAGGAAAACCTACTATTCAGGAACTCGTTACTAAGCTGAGAGGTGACCAATTCTATTTTTTTCCTTTCATTCCCTCCACTAATATCATACGCGACATATTTGAATGACTGCAAGTTCACTTCATGTCTCCTAAGTTCATGCTCATCGGTGACATGTATGCATTTGTCCAAAAATGCCATTCCACCACACCTTGGGCATGTCCCATCTATGCAAGGGCTTTGATAAAATGTGCAACCTTCTGTCCTTCTACACAAGATGCTATGGATAAACTCTCTAGATAATGTTGGTGGCAATGTAGTTGATCATTCCTGCACAAGAGTGTTATGCAAAACATGCAATATATGTATATATGTGTCATAATAATAAGTGTATTCAATGTGATATTGACAACAACATGTGTTACGAGTTGTGCTTATTTTAACATACCATGGTCTACATTTCTTGAAGGATCTTTTGTCCAAGTTATGTTCATTATGTGCATACCTAAATATCTCATATAATTTTGGTTGTGTCATGTCAAGAAAAATGTTTAATGTGGGGCTCATGACCCCTTGAACACATTCTCAATTTTAGTACATATTTTTGTTTGGATAAAGGTCTACTATTGTCACGCCAAAGCTCTTGCACCAGTCCCTTTACCAAATCAATGAGCTTCATATCACAGTGTGGCAACCTGCCAATGAAGGACCAGACATCTGTTTCACCAGAGTCAAGTTGTTCTCTTCTAGAACAATACCTACGGAGTGCTTTGATATCCAATCCTACAAGGTTGGATGTAGGATTAAGAAGGCGAAGGGCCCTCGTGTTTTATGTTCACAATTGATTGTAACAACACACAACGAGCTGCATTGAGATCCTTTGAATGAGATTTCTTTCCAATATTACTAAATGCATCAATAAAATTTCTGACAACATAAGAACTTGGTTACAAATTGTTTATCATCTTTATCCTTAAGTTTTTCCTAACAACAGTCATAGACCTAGATTTTAACAACGATATAAATAATCTAATTTTATCTCTATCACATCTAGAATAAAAATAGTTGACAAGTATTTGTTGAGCTTGATATGCAATACTGCCTTTAGACAATGTACCTTCAAGTGAACCAATGAGACTTTCATCGATTTGTATACGTTTTGGAGTTCTTCGGTGTGAAGTTGCTAATGGAGGTAGGGAGGTTGGAATTTCACCCTATACCATATCACTGGGCCTGTCTCGTGTTTGAACATGAAGTTCAAGTCCTTCCGTCTCTTTTTTATGGTCAAACAATGGAAATTGGAAATCCTCTTGGGTGGTCTGAACAACATTGTCTCCTTAGAGCATACCTTTGGCATTCAATGTCTCTCTAACTTCGTCACTTGTATACCAACATTCAATTAAATGAGTAAAGGTTTTAGGTGGCCTTGATGTGCACCTACATTTTACTCCTCGATCAATGTCATGCAATGCTCATTCTTCTGCTGATATGGTGACCAAAGGCCCCTCGAGCGAATTCTTTTGTCTTTCTTGATGTGGATTGTTAGGAAGAACTATGGCATCCTCAACAACCGGAATATAGAGCGTCTTCGATTGGTCATGCCATTTCTTTTCTTCTCTCTAATTTCTTCAAGGATTTCATTGGGTATCTGCTTCCTTGTTGATTTTCTTTCTCGATTGCATTAGTTTCCCATGACCACAATGATTAATGATATATATGGT
>LPNX010050880.1:443660-446160 GCA_001517045.1 Pseudotsuga menziesii
CATTTTAATTTAATTATTTTGTTTCATGTTTGGATTATGTTTTTTTGAAGGTTTTGTTTTTTTTATTTATTTATATACATAGTATTTATATCTTTAAAAAAATGGCACGTATACACTTTTAGGGCCATTAATTATTATTGTGTTATCCATTATTAATTCCTAATGGATGTTCATTCTCGTCTAGTGATTTGGGGTTTAGTTGCCTTACTGTTTTATAGAACGGAAAGATGCATGCATCCATTTATTTGAAGAATGTAAGTGTTACCTTAAAATTAAAAAATTTAATGACATAAATCTAAAAATATTGAATTTGAATTCTAGTTCTCTGTATAAAAAATAAATTTCCAAATAATGATTTGGATAGATGGAAAGAAGCATTTTAAATGGATTATAATAAAAGGAATATATATATATTAAAATAAAATAAAATAAACAATAAACAATAAACAATAGACTCAAGTAAAAGTGGTATGAAACATCTAACATAAAATTCTTTGAGCTAGCTCATTTAGATCTTAAGAAAAATAAATGAAGTGCATGATCCTTAGTAAAATACCCAAATATAATGATAAAGCCAAGTGGTGTGATAAGATGATAAGAAAATGCTAATACAAACCATAACATGATAACATGACATAATGATAAAACAATACCTTAAGGAAATCCAATAAAATGTATGAACCATGAACACCCTATACAATGTTTATGATGGAATATTTCATAAAGAAACTATTGAATATATAATCAAAATGTGTGAAGTTAGAATGAAAATGTAATTAGATATTTCCCATATTTCGAATTTCATGTTTCGATTAACATATTTCTAAATTGTATATATAACATCATGAAAATGTCTTCTTGAATATGTTGCATCTATCTCCATAAAAAGTACTAGCTTAATTTACCAAGCGTGTTAGTATCACCCCTCTTATTTATACGAAGGGTGTTAGTATCACCCCTGTTATTTATAGTAATTTTTATGAAATCTTCTACTCTATTAACCAACTTAATTGCTGCATGTTATTGTTGTGCTTCCAAACTAAAGTCATGTTTTGAAAATTCAATACTTAATATTACATATTTTTTAAATAAATATTATGGTAGAATATAGTTTTGCTCACTAAGGTAAATAATATTTAGAGAAGTCCATCATTATTCTTTATCTACTATAACCTAGGTGTACAACATCCTAAACCATTACTCGTTTTATTTTATTTGAGTAAAATACTTATGCTTACATATTTATAAAATACATAAAAAAAAAATTATGTTAACCTTAATGATATTTTGTCAACAAGCTGGTGCAAGTTAATGCTGGTCATTATCAAGGATAATTTTCGGGACAAATTTTAGCCTATGGGCTATTTTTAGGGGGTTTTCTCAAAAAAAATATTTGCCATTTTGCAATTTTTGAAGCCCTATTTCGCCCAATTTTGATGGGGTAAATTTTTTTCACCCTAAATATTGCAAAATTATTATATAAATCATATAAAATCCTTGGAAATTAAAATACTTTTTTCAAAAATATCGCTAAACATTTTATTGTTGATGTTTTAAGAATTGGTAAGCTTCACCAACATTTATACACTTTGAAATAAGTATGGTTCCTTAAAATCATCCCTAATCACTATGACATGTTCGTTGCAATGGACTTCTGGAAAAACGAAAATCTGAATGTCAGAAAGCAATATTCAAGGTACGTACATAATTTTTTGGAATATGGCTTAAGAATATGAAACCTAGACAATCGGATTACCTTCCAGAATATATCACTTTTATTTATGAAAATAAAGTATAAATCCCAAATAATGAGGTTCTTCTAAGGTTGTATGTTATTTTTTTCCCAGAAAATAATGAATATGTTTGCGTTGGTCCATGCGTTTGGTATGCAAATGGTCGAATTTTATGAAAACAATTATATAGAGTTGTAGATAATAGGTGTGTCTAGTGCAACGTTATTTTCTCATATTTATTTATGTTATATTTTTTCCTTTTTAAATTAAGGAAGTCAGCAACGTCCTAAAATGACAAGGTCAAGCATTGGTCCACGACATCTTGGTCTTAACATAGTCAATGAATGATATTTTTGTAGGATGTAGATATTTATGTCTTCTTCTGTGGGTTCTTTTTTGTTTTCTAAATAGGTGAGCCAATCAAAAGTTATAGCCAAAGAAAATATTGTACCCTTTGTGTTAGATCGACGCTAGTCCATTTAAAATTAACAAAAAATAGAAAAAGATAATAGATTTAAATAAAAATTACATATTCAAAATCTACAGACAGAGTTACACAAGTGTGTGAATTTTCATTAGCAGTGCACAAGCATGGCATATGAAAAATAATGCACGAAATAACAAAAGTGGTACAAAACATGTTTGGTGTGATAAGACAGTCGAAACCACTTGGTTTGGCAACCTGAACCTAAAACCAAAGCAACCAAGTCATCCACCATGTAGGTTGGAAAAAAGGTGCCTGCAAAAATTCAAAATTTAAATCAGTG
>LPNX010050880.1:450036-497722 GCA_001517045.1 Pseudotsuga menziesii
GCATGTTTGTCCATGTACACATAGAGAACATCACCCATACTTTCCAATAACAATTGAACATGTTGTACCTAAAATGATCATGTACAGGGTGAATGAATCAATTGTATGATTTTTAGCAACGATATAAATTTTAGAGGGATATTGGTGCGACATCTATTTGTAATTGACTAAGGGCTTGAGGTCAGGTGTTATTGAAAATGGTGTTCTTGACCATGTGTTATTGGCCATGGTCTCCACTATCGCTACTATCCTAACCATGGTCACAAATGTCACTACTATCACGCTAGGGATTGAGTCCATGTGTTATTGACCATGGTCACCAATAAAATTTTGTTAAACCTTGAAACCCTTCCTTAGTCAATGTTGGAGACCTCCCTTACCCTCCACTAGCCATAGGTAAGGAACCTAAGAGCTCATAATGGAACCCATGGTCCTAAGAATAAAGTGGTGTTGAAGACTATATTGTAAAAATACTCGTACATGTGTGAATACTAGGACATTGTTGAAGAACATTAGTCATTAAATGGGATAAATGTTAGTGAGTTAATGTTGTAAATGTTAGGAAACAGTGTGCATGCATGTTTTTCCATGTACACATAGACACACGTGCATGCTCCTTTTTACCTGTGCACGCTCCTAGACACCTATGCACATTCCTACTGCTAGTTAACAAAAACAAAGATCTTCTTTCTTAGGTTTGCTACCAATTTTCATGGGTTTTCTACCAGTGTTCGCACATTTTTTGCTCCTGAAATTTTCAAATTGGGTCACACTCAATTATCATTTGGACACTCTTTGATCTATTGGATAGAACATTAATCTCATAATCTAACAAACATATTCAATGGTCTTGGAATTTAGTGGATACATTCAAACTACAAGTTTTCATTGCAAGAAGAGATCATTTTGAATAGGTATGGTGAATTGTAAATAATTGTTTCCATTCACAAGATTTGAGATCATTTCATTGATTTATGTTTTATCATATGCCTACAACAATATCTCTCTCATAGACAACAATTAATTTCACAAGAAGAATTCCCAACTTCACATCTAAACAAGTCTCATATTCTCCATACAAGATGAAGTATGAAATGTTAACTAATAATGATATGCACATGAATATATTTTGATTTCACACAATGATGGAATAGATGAAGTTATCTCTTGAGAATCTTCAATTTGAAAAAAAACCTTTGAAGCAGTCATGGGAGAGGGTCCATATTTAATAGTTCACCAAGTTATCCATATTCTCTATACAAGATGAAGTATGCAATGTAGACAACAATTATTTGCACATGAATATATTTTGATTTCATGCAATGATGGGATATATGAAGTTATCTCTTGAGACTCTTCAATTTGAAAAACAAAAACCTTTGAAGCAATCATGGGAGAGGGTCCATATTGAATAGTTCACAAACTTGTCCATATTCTCTATACAATATGAAGTATGCAATGTAGACCAATAATGATTTGCACATGAATATATTTTGATTTCCCACAAGGATAGCATAGATGAGGTTCTCTCTTGAGATTCTTAAATTTGTATAAAAACCTTCGAAGCAATCATGGGAGAGGGTCCATATTGAAAATTTCACCAAATTCTCCATGCTCTCCTCTTCATGCTACATTTATCATAACATGCCTTTGAGCTTGACAGGGATGCCTCTACGTCAATGATTTCTCCTTCCTTCGGGGGTTTTGCCACCTCTTCATTGTGTAATTAGTTGAATGATTCTCTTTAGTTGGTGTAACTTAATGAGTGTAATTTATTCAATTTATTCCCAACACATCCAAACACCAACTTGTGTCTTCCCTCACAACTAATGCGGCATATTACATGTAATTTCATCTCGTTCGAAGGTGTTGGAAATGAAGAATATTTTACTCAATTACCCTACTAGCATATATGTAATTTAGTTAATTATGTTGGAACACATCATGTTTATTGTATGATACAATAATACCCTATTTTTTCTTCTTATACAGGGGTAGACCTCATAGTTTTGATAAAGAATCTTTTGAATATGGGAAAATCACGTAACAGAGTAAGTAAAACTAGAAGGAATATTCCCATTCAAAAGGAAAATGAGGTAAGCGAAAAGGCCAGGTTGGAAATGGACATAGTGAGACATGGTACAGACATTTCCACTGATACTGTAGCCGATCCTAACACAGTTGATGATAGAACAACCTCTATTTTAGAACCATGGGTGAAGTGGTTTTGTCCAACGGACCCAACTCAAATTCCAACATCAACACAGTCTCCAACCAACAATCCATCAATGAGCCATGCTTATTATCTTGAAGACTTAGGAATATTGATAGACGTTGAGTTTCAAGTGTTGGAAGTAGGAGCAATGATTAATTTGCAATCTCTCCAAGAATAACATCACCATGTCAAGCACACTCTTAATATGGAACAACATGTGAATGAAGCACCACAACAAAGAAGCTCTGGGATTCATAGCTCATGTCCACCTTGCCTACCTTGACTCTCTAGTTCAAGAAAAGGACTCCTAGATGTATCCATGTGGATGAAATTTTGTCTGTCGGACCTTGAAGGTAAGTTTCCCAAATGCACTATCAATTGGAAATGTAACAAATTAATGAAGGAATATTTTGAATCCAAATCTTATGTAGGTAAATGTCAATTATTACTATGTTTGTTAAAGTCAAATTTTTTACTTGTTAGGAGAATTCTAGGCATAAAGTTTGTTAGAAGTTCAGAGGCTAACAATCTTATTGTTATAAATATCCAATATGCTTTTAATGCGATTGGGAAGACGTATCGTACTAAATATCTTTGTGCGGCTCATTGTGTGTTATCAGAATCAATTGTAAGAAATTCCACATTGAAATGTCACCTCATTTGACAAACTTCTCACATACATAAATTAAATAGAAAAATTGTTAAGAAGCACTATGTTATAAGAGAAAATATTAATACTCCATGTGGAAAATATTGTTGGGATTTTGTTGGTAGGTTTCCTTGTTGAGATATGAAGCTAATTGATGATGTTAAGAACTTAGTAAAAACTTTATGGCATGATAATACCAAACCTTCATCTAACCAAAGAGATGTACTCAAGCTGAGAAAAGCTTCTACTGAACGTGAACCCCACATCAAACACTTGCTCGAAATGACATAGAGTGAACTCTGTGAGGCATTCAGGAATGAGCACAAATAATTGAACCTAGGCCAAAGGTCCTTTTAGAAATGTAAACCATGGTACATTCGTATATGCATTGATCCAAGAAAATGCTATTGTAGATACCATGTAGAATATGAATATTTTTTTGACACGTATAAACATATATTTTGTGATTTTCATACTAACATTGGGCAGGGCTGCAATGAATCCATAATACCACCGAATGCATCAAGATATTTTATTGGCAACATCATGTGTCTAAGTCATGAAGGAAAATAATACTATGGAAAATCATGTCTATATGGGAATTGTTCCAGGTGAAGTGGGTTTTCTCTTTCGAACCATTACATTCATGGAAGCGATGAGCACCAATTTGGTAGTATGATGGTGGAGATGAAGAGCTTCTCGTAAATAACGTATCATTCAGATAGTGCGAACGAAAGTAAAAATATTTCATTGGTGAAGTCACAAGTGAAAATGATTATTACATTTTTCCCCTCTTACACGTTTAGTTTCTACATATACATTCTTTAAATGTCACATTCTAATATGGCCCTTTTTTTCATGGCAACAGGTACGAGTATGTGATTTTTTTATGAAGTTCTATAAGAAAACCGAGTAGCATGTTTAGCATGTGCATGTATCATGATGACATGATGAGTAGTATAGAAAATGCAGGGACAACTTTCCCATTGGGAGCATATTGTCAATTGTGGATTTTGCAAAAAACTACACCCTTCAGCCACAGAATGAAATTCATAGTCAATACTACCATTTCAACCAAGTCAGCATCATGGTAAATATTACGTATAGGCATGGTCCTAAGAGCAACATTAACAATGGGATAATATGGAAGGAGAAAAACTTTTACATAAGTGATGACATATGCCATGATTTACGTTATGTGCAACAATGTTTTTGAATTTTCTATGATCAGCTAAAGGAGGGAGATATACAGATGGACCAGCATTGGATATGGTCAGATGGTTGTGTGGGCCAATTCAAAAATGATCGAGTCTTCCAATGGATGAGTATGTTGCATAAGACTTGCAATGTGTCGCATATATGGAACTACTTTGAGATCGGTCATGACAAAGGTGGGAATGATGGGGCTGGTGCATGCATCAAGATTGCACTACGAAGGGAGGAGATGAGGCTTACTAGAAATCTCCATATCAAAGATGCAGAATCCATAGTTCAATGGTGCTCTACAACAATCTAAGACCGAACTAAAGTGAAACATACATCAACATGGGCAGGAAGGGTATTTGGGAATGTTTGGCAAGTGGTTGAGATAGATCGATCCCATTCCTAGAGTTGTGGCATAGTACAAGGAAAATGTGGATTTCATTCGATTTGAATCTCAAACAACCCCTTATTTGAAATATGGACAAGGAAGCTTTCTTGATTTCGCATCCCTAGTAGTAGTGGTGAATGGGATGAATGTGAATGCATGGATTGGGTTGATGATTGGGATCATGTGTCACTTGCAGTAGACCCATGTGTAGTCGTTCAAATAAACTACTTAGAGGAGGGTCAATCAGTGATTTTGACAGACTATGAGCATATCTGAGATCTTGTACAGCCATGACACATATATGCATTTGTTTCTCAAAAGACAATGAATGGGGAACATATTATAGGTTGTCAGGATGCATTCGAGGTGAGAAAATCCTGAATGGATCATTGATTTATGATGAAGGAAATGAATTTACTATTGGCTCGATGGTGGTTGAGGGAACTAGTGGGCATGTATTCATGAATTATAGACCAGGTTCTATGGTCTATCACTTCACAAACTTGATTGTTGGCACGAACATCCATCTACATGAAATGTCAAACAAGAAATAAACCAAGGTACATTAATTCTTGCCACATTCAGAGCATGAGATATTGATGGAGACAATTAGCAATAGAGAGGATCTAGATAGCTATATTGAATGACATTGGGTAATTTCTCTTATAGTCTTCTTACACTACCACACTGGCTTAACATTTGACCACTCCTTCCCTAAAGACTTGACAACTTCTATGTGATGACTATTTAGATTTGTTAACCACTCCTCCTTCAAATTTTATAATGTAGTTCACATGCACAATGAGGCATGGGCAAGGTTGGTGCACCATTTCCATGGTTGCATGGACCCCACTCGGGTGAAACCCTAGTTTGCATAATCTGTCCTGAAGGCATGACCAGGCCATGCAGAGTTGGGGGCGATTCCAACCTCACCATACTCATGTGCCACTATACCAATGAAATGTATGGTTCATTTATCAAATCCTCAGTCAACATTCTATGGTGATTTGCAATAGGTGTGCAAAATCCATTGAGGGACGCTTGGGCCAATTCAAGCTCAGGGTCCAAAAACCAAATGAGGAGGCAATTTTTGAATTTGTTGGCTCTTTCAAGTAAGTTTTGCAGGGCTAGTGCATCGTTTTGAGGGTTGCATGGAATCTATTAGGGTGAAACCCTGGTTTACAAAATATGGCCTGGAGGCATTCTTGGATAGTAAATATTTGAGAGGGAGGCCATCCTAGCCATAATCCCACCCCATGATCCCAATGGAACTAATGATTCATCAATCAGATCCACGGTCAATGTTCTATGGCAAGTTGCAGTAGGCTTGCAAAAGCGGTTGACAAATGCCTAGGCCAATTCAATGCCAGGGTCCAAAAAGAAAACTGAGCAGCATTTTTTTATTTTGTCAGCTCAACAGCTGTATTTGGGCATGGATTCTATGGGAATTCCATCCCTGGCTACCCAACACAAGGTTTTGTAGGCCCAATGCACCATTTCCATTGTTCCATGGTTTCTACTGGGGTGAAATGCTAGTTTGCAAAATATGTTCTTGAGGCATTCATGGGCCATGCATAGTTAAGGGGGAGGCCACCCTAGCCATAATCCCATGCCAAGATCCAAACGAAACTAACTGTTCATCGATTGGTGCCCCAGTGAATGTTGTAAGGCGAGTTGCAGTAGGCCTGCAAAACTTGTTTAGGNGCCCCCCTAGCCATAATCCCATGCCAAGATCCAAACGAAACTAACTGTTCATCGATTGGTGCCCCAGTGAATGTTGTAAGGCGAGTTGCAGTAGGCCTGCAAAACTTGTTTAGGGAGGACTAGGCCAATTTAAGGCCGGGGTCCAAAACCCAAACTAGGTGGTGATTTACAATTCCTTGGCTCCTAGATGTGTGTTTGGGCATGGATTCGATGGGAAGAGCACTGTTGACCTCCCATCACAGGATTTTGTAGGGTTGGTGCACCATTTCCAGGGTTGCATGGTGTTTACTCAAGTGAAACCCTAGTTTGTAAAATCTATCCTGGAAGCATTCCTGAGTGCTATTACATGATGAGTTATACCTATCTCTCTTGGGTTGTGTTCCTATGTGAGATCGCATTTGTGTATTATCTCTACTACTGGTTATTATTTCTTTTCTTCATTTATATTTCTTGTTGGAAGTTCTTATTGGAAGAAAAATTAAAAGAGCATTAACACTTAGGTGAATATGTGTATGTTTTATATGAAATTCCTTATGTGATGTGTATGTTTTATATGAAATTCGTTATGTGATGTGTCTAATGTTAAGGGTGCTTTGTTAATTTATTCCACTTTGTTATTGTGTATCATCTATTCATATGAAACATTCCTCCAATCATATACACTTTTTGGAAAAATGGAACATCGTTCCCAATATCTATACAATGGAAACTTGTGCCCTATACAAAATATGAAATATCATCCCAAAATACCAAGTCATGGCTAGTGTCCACCATGTTTGCATGGCCAAGTGACTTCGTTGTGCATCAATTTCGTAAACTATGGTTTTGATTAGTTTCCTTCCATGCAAATCTTGCATTGGTGGGTCAACTCTACAAAACTCTCCACCATGGAAATTTTGGTAGTGTTCTGAATCAGCATTTCCCATACACACCTGTGAGAGACAATGACATGCAATCTTAATGCTCCATTTGTTTTTTTCGCTCCCATACCGAGAGTCACCAAGTGTCCGTGAATGAAATTTTCATGCAACTTTGAACTCGACATAACTCGATAAATAGAGGTCAGATCGATGAACCGCCGACTATGTTGGTCTCATGGCATGCCATTACCTCTAGGGGGTCCTCTCCACCATGTTTGCATGGATCACTGACTTCATTATGCATCTCTTTTCTAAACTAGGGTTTTTCTTAGTTTCCTTCAATGCAACTCTCACATTGGTGGGTCAACTCTAATAAACCCTCCATCGTGCCATTATTGATAGTGTTCCCATATCGAAATTTCCCATACACACTTATTGGAGCCAACAACATGCAATATTGTTGTTCTATTTGGTTTTTCGCTATCGGACCGAGAGTCACCAAGTGTCCGTGAATGACATTTTCATGCGAATTTCAACTCAACATAACTCAATGACCGAAGTTCAGATAAAAAAAACATCAATTTCGTTGGTCTTTTGGCATGCCATTATCTTTAGGGGGGCCTCTCCACCATGTTTTCATGGCCCAATGACTTCATTGTGCATCATTTTTATAAACTAGAGTTTTTTCTGAGTTTCCTTCAATGCAACTCTCACATTGGTGCATCAACTCTGCAAAACCATCCATGGTGCTAGTATTGGTAGTGTTCCCATATTGGCATTGCACATACACACTTTCCAGAGCAAACATCATGCAATCTTATTGCTTCATTTGTTTTTTTTCTTCAAGACGAAGAGTCACCAACTGCCCCTAAATGACATTTTCATGTGACTTTCAACTCTACATAACTCAAAAATCGGAGGTCGGATCGGTGAACCGTCGACTCCGTTGGTCTCATGTCATGCCATTAACTAGAAACTAATAGACTGTATACCTAGAATCTATGTACCTACACTACAATAAAGAAACTATAGTTTCATGAATTACAAGTACAAGCACATAATCAAGTATGAATTAGAAGTAAACTCATACATGAATTACAAGTATATAGCCAATTAGAGTTTCATGGATTGAAAGAAATTTTCATACATAGAGATGATTTGTTATTTTAGTCTCTCTTATGTAGAACCACTTATACCATATACCTAATCTATAAGAGAAATAATAAAAAACTAGGGTTTCATGAACTACAAACCATAAAACTAAAAACTAAGGTTTATAAATTTACACATATAACTACAAACTAGGGATTTATGAAGTAGAAATTCAAATACAGAGAGATCATGTATTATGTTAGTCTCACTTATGTAGAAATACTTAAACCATATACCTAAGCTACACGCACAAATAGAAGAAAAAAAACTGGGGTTTCATGAACTACAAACCACAAACCTCAAAAATAAGGATTACAACTTTATACATACATCTAAAAACTAGGACCATATACATATGTAAATAAACTTAGAACATATACCGAATCTATAAGAACAAATGGCAAGAAATATAGGGTTTCTTGAACTAGAAACCACAAACTTAAAAGGTAGTGTTCACAAATTTATACATAGAACTACAAACTAGGGTTTATGAACTCCTTAGGTTTATATCATTATATTTGTTAGTCTCACTCAACTAGAAACTAGTAGACCATATACCTATAATATATGTACCTGCACTACAACATATCTAGGGTTTCATGAACTACAAACCATAAACCTAAAAACTATGGTTCACACAATTTAGACATAGAACAAAAAACCAAGGTCCCAAAATGTTACGTCGAGTCGAAGTAAAGATGGAATAGCTATGTCAATTTCAAGTTTTCAATTAGGAAGATAATTGTTGGGTAAATTCAAGTGGATTACAAGTATTTTCAATTCCAACTTGGTCAATGAATGGGACTTTCAAACTAAATGTAATTTCCAGCCAAGAAAATTTTTACTATGACTGTCCCAAATAGTAATTTCTAGTCAAACCAAGAGTTCCAACAAGTACCTATATCATAGTCCTCAACAAAGATGGTATATTGTACATGTTTTTAAGAGGTCTTTTTAGTATTTTAGTAGTGAAAATTTACTTGTAAATCACTACCAAAACTTCTTATGTATGGATGGAAATGTCAATGATATACACAGTCCTCTAGGACTGTGTATCTATCACAAAGGAAGGTAACGTTGAGGAGGGAGAGGGTAGGTGTTAGTATGTTGGTTCAATAGGAGTTAAGGTTCAACAAAGGGCTAGATGAAATTCTTCATGAAATTCACCTTGAGGAGGAAAGAAGTTATTTCACTTTGTATCTTTTGTGAGAGAATAAGGCTAGGGATTATGGCATTTGAGAAACCCTGTGGTTATTGGTCTATTTGTTGTGGAGTATAGAGAAGGGAACAATGCGTGAACAACTTCAGTTAGAGTTGATTCTTATCTCGGAGTTGTTGGTAGCTACGGTTTTAGAGAGATTAATTTGTAGAGTCCTAGGAGGGATGCTAAGGCTAGAGAAGGGGTTTTGAAAGGGGGCCAATGTTTGATCTTATAGGATGAGGATAGGAGTATGAGATTCCAATATTAGGGTTAGTAAATGAGAGAGGAGAGGTGGAAAGGTAAGCAAGTAGGTTAGGAGATGGAGAAGGGAGGAAGGGTTTGGAAGGGTAGAACACTAGGATTTTAGGTTAAGTTTCTAGATAAGAATAGATCCTTAGGGTTTAGGTCTGCAATAAAAAGGCCAAAGCTAGGTGTGAAAAGCCAAGACAACAAATGGAAGGGCTTAGGGGTGAAGGAAGGCCTGCCAAACTAGAAAAAGATCTCGATAAAATTATTTGGTAGCAAGAGGAATACTTCATGGAAAAATTTGCTAGATTCAAAAACTATTTGCACTATGATTTACAAGATCAGGTATTTGGTATTTAAAATTATCATTGTTATTGTACATGTTTATGGAGTTGTGCATTTTTTTGTAAACTAACCTACAATGTTAAACTTTTTATACATTTTAATGTGAACATAGAGACTTTATTGCTTCGTCAACAATAAGTATTGGAAGTGCATCAACTGCAATCTACTACTATATTCAACATAATGTATGTAAATATGTAATAAAAGGAAAACTAATATAAAAAAGTACAAAATGATATATTGATATCCAAAAATTTCCAATCATATATAGTAATAGTGAAAAATGGAACATTGTTCCCAATGTCTATGCAATGGTAACTCGTGCCCTATACAAAATATGCCAACTCGTGCCAAAATGCCACATCATGTCTAGTGTACATAGGCGGGTCTTTCAATCCTCTTTCCCACCCTCGAAGCTTGTAGATGCACCTCCAAAATATATCTTCGTCTTCTTCAAGATAGAGCAAGCTTGGTCCTTCTATATGCTTCGACCACCACCCCTTGGGCTCTAAAATGACAACAATCAAATGTAAACTCATACAAGAAATTATACAAGTTAAAATCAAAATTAAGTTTTCAAATCTTAAATAGTTCACCTTAGATGAGACGATAAGTGGTGAGGAGGTTTCCCACCTCTGTGATTCAAGTCTCTTAGCAATTCCACCCTGCAACATTTAAACAATAAGATAACTCACACAATTTACTACCTATGTTAATTTCCACTAATATTGCACGATATTTTCAGAAACTAATCAATATCACTGTGAACACAACAACATGGACCTTGAGGATGGCATGTGGAGCAGTTGGTTGGTCATTGGGGCTGGCAGGTGGAGTAGTGGGTTGGACAACCTGCTCTGATTCTTGGGTAGATGGAATAGTAGAGGATGTATCCTCATCAACGTTGTCTACAAAACTACGGGGCATGGTAAGGGAGGGCATGGACTGGAGTGGGAAAGTGGTGATGCAAGGTGATAAATCCCAAGTATATGTAGAATGGAATGGGCCACCCTGGAAGGGGAAACAAGGGTGGTGCGGTAATATGGGGGAGGGGGCTCAGGTTTTGGATGGGGTGGAGGGAGGGGTGAATGTGGATGTATGGTGTATCGTGTTCGGAGGGGAGAGGGTGAAAACATGGAAAATTGCAACAGAGGGGGTGGATGGGTGGGGCAAGGGGGAGTGGGTGAGGGATGTGATGAAGAAGGGGGTGGTGGATGGGAGGCAAGGGATGGATGGAATGGGGTGAGGAGGGATGCAGGTAAAATGACATGTATTTTATGGGCTACACCTAACATAAATGGTGGGAAAAAGGTAGTCGATGGAGAGATAGTGACACCGACGTGCCTATGTTCCTGGACCTACATACATATTCATGGCCTCGTATATTAGTACAAAATAAATATAACTATACAAATCTAAGCCATCAAAACAAAAATTAAATTTATACTTCATTACTTGATACCTAAACATAAGAGGATCTGTTGATCCCTAGTGGGGATTGATGGTCACTCGCTCCTGTGGACACCTTTGCAAACACATAAATATTTAGATTCAATTACTAAATATTAACTGCATTGGACAACAAGATTAACTACTAACATTAAATTTAATTACTGAAAGAAAACTACATGTGTGTATGGTGCCGCAATGTCCCCTGCAGTTCCCATGGCTCCATCTAGGTTGAAGAAACCAATGTTCTCTCACTTGGGTACTGGAAGACTTAACACTGAATAGTTGTACATTAAAAAAAATTAAGTCATGAACATCTGATTCTAAGTTAAATTTATTAGAAATTATGAGATTGCATAACGTATAATCAGTACTTGAACATTAAATAAAACAATAACTAACATGCTATAGCTATCTCTATGTTACATGCTCCTGGGTGGGAACATGGAATGGATTCCCATAGCGAGAACACTGATGTGGCAATGGTCCGGTCAATATCGATGGATCATCCTTTCTACCACCTGTAGCTTCTCTCCCTCTCCCACCACCAGTAGATCGTGCAGAAGTGTGTCTCTCGGTATGGTCCTACTCGCTCTGTGGGGACATAGCCCCAAATGTTAGTATGTCTGCGAAGGTGATTTGTAGCATGTCTAATGGACTTATGGATCTCATTTATCCCTCTACCTAACCAAGGGGGTTGAGGAAGCGGGTTTATCTCTCAGCTAGGTGAATGAGGTTCTATGAGTGGGTTCCGTTGGGCATGAGGTCGATCTTAGTATGAGCCAAGACTGATGACCTCGAACCCAGTGATGTTGAAGTAGTTGACATGGAACCCTAACAGAAACTTGACCCACAGTTTTATGAGAAAATACTGTGGGACCTCGACATTGAACTGCATGGAGGCTTGTAAAAACCCATGAAGCATCTCTTCCTCCATCTTTCTCTACATGGATGGTAATTACGCTATTCCATCCAAATTCGCATCTTCCTCACATCTCGAGGTTATCGTGTTCTTGGATCTATAAATTTTCTCTACAATTGGGATTTTGTGATATTCAAGTATTTTATATCTTCCTTGTATATACCAGTGGCATAATGTTCTCTCATTCGAGCCCTATATTGGCTCAAATTGGTTATCTCACTATGGGAAATGTTTATAGACTCGATTATTTTTTGTAGTGATGTGGTGAGGGTAACCTGACAGGGTTCTCTGGTGTTCTTCAGTTCATCACTCAATATCCTTAACTGGTTTAAATCCCTGTGTAATTCATCTTCGGGGTTTTCTTGTGGTTCATCAAATTCATCTTCGGGTTTTCTAGTGGTTCACCATTGATTTCTTCGTTTAATTCAGGGTTTAATGGGTCATCTGGTTGGTTCTTTTCACTGCTTTGTTCAGATGGTTTATTGGTATTTGTCATTATGGTAGAGGTAATGTATTTACAATACCAAATTCGTTCGATTTGAATTCATTTGCATTTTTTATAATTTTAGATTTAATTTGAAAAACAATGAAAAACATAAAAAAAAAACAAAAGAAAAAAAAACAACAAAATGTAAATAGTAATCCACCTACCTTATTCCAATGGTCGCAGGTGTCGTTTTGGCGTTCTTGGACGCTTGTTTTGGGCTCTTAGGCAACTCCAATTGTAGCTTTCCGACGTTGTTGCATGCACGCAGGTTTGCGAGTGGAAATGAACTATTCATTGTCTGTTTTTATATATAAAAAACACATGGACACGCACGCGTGTTTAACATCTATGCACTAAACACGCGTGTGCCTCCTTGTTGAGGTGGCCTTATAGACACGCATGCACATTCTTGAGGGCACGTACGCACTCCTAATGTCCACAACGGAACCCAACATGGATGTTCGGCATAGCCTAAGTAGGAAAGCATGCATGTCTCCAAATGTGCATGTGTGTTCCTCTTTTTTTTCTGCTCTCCCATTGCATCATAATTGGGTAGCAGTGCGAGCACCCCACAATAAACAATGTTTAATTTTATTTTAATAAAAAAACTCATATTTACATATTTATAAAATAGATTAACTTTTTAGGTTAACCTTTACTATAACATTTATTATTCATATTAAATTGAAAAGGATATGATACATATCATTTAATAATTAATAGTTTTTTAATAAATATTATTATTTTTATAATATGTTATATAACAAGTTGAAATTGTTTTGTTATTAGGCTCTTTTATTAATCATAGGATAATTATAAAACATGTGATACTAGGTTAATAATGTAGTAAATAATAATACATCATTAATATAAGTGTTAAAACTAATATCTTATTTATTGTTTTTATTATTTAATTAACAATACATAATCCAATATGTTTTTTATTATAAAGATCAATATGTCAACTATTTCAACTTAAAATATATTATAACTAATAACACATAAATAATAAGAAATAGTGATATTATATATTGTTGTCTAATAACTATTTAAAAAAATATTTATTTAGTATTTAGGGATACATCAATAAAATATAATCTTGAAATTTAATATATTTTACATTGTAACCGATTTAAACTTAAACTCTACATATATTTAATTTCTTAATTATATATGATATATAAACGAATATGTTAAAATTACACACTTCTCAGTCATTTGATCTATTAAAAAAACCTCCCAATCATAATTAAGCCTACCTAGATATGGAACAAAGAAATGGAAAAAAAAGACACCATACTAGGTGTTCGGTAATTTTATCATTGAAAATGGGGTTACTCCTGCAATTTATGTTTCTGTAGTCTCAATTTGCAATGAATCACATATTATTGGTAGAAAATAAGCCCTACTTCCAGTGCACTTATAAAGATTCAAATTAGAAATAAATAAAGATTACGAAAATGTGAGGGGAATTCGTAGTAAACAAAAATAATCTTAAAGAGTTATCCTCTGGAATTCAGATGTACCATTTATTGAAAAACAGTTCAGAATTCTATGTTTGGTCTCTAAACTGCTAAAGAGCACATCGGAAATCAAGCATATTCCAGTTTAGAAATTTAAACAATCTCAGTTTCCGTAAGCTCTAAATATACTAAAGGCAAGAGTTCACGAATTAGTTCTTCCAGTTCAGAATGTTGGCCGATTAGCCTTCGAAACGGTAGCAGCATATCAAGTGCCTGATTTGTTCTTATTTCTGAATATTCTAGACGGAATTGAAGGGCTACATAAAGCTGCGTTGATATCAGTCCTTCCAGTTCAATCTTAGATTGGATTCGTCGAAACAACTGGGGCGACCAGTCCTCTAAAGCTACATGTGCATAGTAAGTAGCCGAAGGAAGGCGAACTGGACCTCGAAGTCTGAGGGTTATTCTCTGTCGTCCAAAGCGTCGCTCGAAAGCTTGAATGAAACCTTTAATGAGGATATGCTCCATTAAGAGACGAAGGAACATGAGCAGTATTTCAGTCTCAGTCTGTCCCGCCATTTTGACTAGGTTATTTAATGCAGAAGCGGGATATGTTCCTCCTATGTTGGGCACTGCATTTATATACCTAAAATTCTTTAAAANTTTTCAGTCTCAGTCTGTCCCGCCATTTTGACTAGGTTATTTAATGCAGAAGCGGGATATGTTCCTCCTATGTTGGGCACTGCATTTATATACCTAAAATTCTTTAAAACCTCGAATTTATAGGGAGACTCTTGACTTTCTACATGCTCTAATTTTGCTCGGTGTTTGAACAGTCTTTTATTATACCTGTTATGTTATACCTGTCAAAGGCAGGTATATAGCTATCACTTATTTCAATTTGATTTTAATTAATTTATATACCTTTTCAAAAGCTTTATATAACTTTTATTAAATTCATATATTAAATTAATTTTTTTAAAACAAAATTATATTTTTTTTTATTTTTTTAAATGTGCGTTTGCATTTTATGATTGGTTATTTTTATGTTTTTATTAAATTTTTCTAGTGTGGAAATGAAATTGTTAGATATAAAACATATTAAAAATATTAAAAAATTAAAAATATATAACAACATAAGTGTATTGTTTATTAAAACAATAATAATGACTAATCTTAATAGATGTGACAATGACATCACAATAATTGACTATAGTTATATCACTCTATAAAACTTTTATTTAAATATAATAAACTTTTTTAAATATATATATATATATGTATATGTACACATTAATACATTATAACGTTTTTTAAATAAAAATTTAGAAATAAAATCTAATAATGTAAGTGTATTGTTTATTAAAATAGCCATAACCACTAATCTAAATAGCTGTGACAATCACATCACAATAAATTAATATAGCTATATCACTATATAGAAGTTTTATTTAGATATAATATTTTTTTTAAATATATATAAAAACTTTAATATATTATAATATTATTTTATATAAATTTATTAAATAATAATTTCAAATATTTATAAAAGTTTTTTATTCACATTTCATAAACTAACATATTAATGAAACTAAAGTTTTTTTTGTTTTAAAGAATATTTATTGGTTTATTCAAACAATTATGATGATTAATATTTTAATTACTTGACATTATACTAGAGATTTACCAAAATTTAATAATTTGTTTAGCATTTTTATTGTTAATAAAAAAAAACTTATTTTATTTTGGTAAAATTTTGTAAGTAAAAAAATGCAAATTTTATAAAATATCTATACAATTTTGATATTTCTAAATGATGATGACATTTTCTTCTAACTTCTTATTGCGCCGAGAGGCGCTCTACAGCCAAGTATGGGAGAGATCTTGTCACGTGATGTAACGTGATGTAACGTTACTAACATGTCGGAAAAAAATAATAGTGATAGTGAATATTATGGAAGAGATCTTGTCACGTGATGTAACGTTTGTAACATGTCGGCAAAAAATAATAGTGATAGTGAATATTATGGGAGAGATTTTGTAACACAAAATAAAAAATAATATCAATTTGGTAAAGTTATTTTTCTAATACGGCAGATATATTAACATGATTTATAATGTACTTTAGAGCATCTGAACCTATAGAAGTTAGTTGCACGCATGATCAAGACTAATGTCATTTAACTTAAAGCATAAGATCAAACCAACACGTTGAAAATAGATTCTGAGAGTTACCAAGAGTGTCATATAGAGGGACCGAGATGTAAGAATATGAAGAGCATGCATGTTTAGTAACAATCCATTCGGGTCTGTTGATGAAGTACAGTCCAACGCAAGCCTCCTAAGCTCAGAAAAGTAACTCAGTGTTCATGAACGGCCACAAATATAAGCTTACAGTGGAGAAAACTGTATCTATGGTCCTATTCTCATTAAATTTCAAAATGTCTAATAGATCACACTGAAACACATACACTCTCGAAAAATCGCATTTTGAAATCAAGCATATACTTGTACAGCATTCTTAGCATTTCCATATTCTGTGGAATATTGAACCAAACTTTAAATTTCTTCTACTCTATTAAACGAGTATAGCAGTAGTTATTGCATGTAGTGAAAGAGCGCGTCTTTACTTTTGGAATGCCATGATACATAAGCCCAGAACCTAATGCAGTTCGTGCAGTGCCTGCCTCTCCATACGTCATCCACTTGTATCTGCAAGAAGGTGTACATGTAAACAATAAATAAATTCACACTGCATTAATTCAACATGTAAACAATAAATAAATTCATACTACATTTAGAATTATGACTGATTATCACGTTCTTACTGCTACTGCAAGTGAAAGTTTCAAATACCCAAAGAAAGCATACAACTTACTCGATCCTCGATCCAGTAAGTTTCAAATACCCATTCTATTTGACAGCGACCTTCAATCCTCTCAAGCATGCGAGCAGGAATCCAATGCCTCAATTCTCTATCTAATCCCAAGTGACCCAAGGTGGGGCATTCGAGCACAGTTTGCTCGATGTCTTCAATATGAATATTAGAACATGCATTCAAAATTATTGCCTGCAAAGAGGTGTGCTGTGAAAATGATCGGACTCCATCTCCTGTAACTGACTCACAACCAGTAATATTTATTTCTTTCAAATTTTGACAATGTCTGACGATAGAAAGCAACGACACATCTGAAATATTACTCAACCATGAGAGGTTTATGCTTTCAAGAGTAGAAATCCCCTTAAGAGCGACACACCCAGCATCAGTAATTCTTGGCCCACATTCTGCCAGATTCAACACTTTTAAATAAGACAATTGTTGCAGAAGACTAACCCCTAAGTCTGTAATTCTATCACATTGACAAAGTTCGAGCCTCTTCAATGATCTTGCGGTTGATCCTCCCGCTAACGAGGCCAATCCCCGATCAGTGATCAATGTACAGCCATGCAGTATGAGAACTTCCAAGTACCCAGCAGCCCCAATAGCTTCTAGTGCTTGATCTGTTATCCTATGACAGAATCCCAGGTCTAAATGTACAATATTTGGGCATGATTTCATGAGAGCTGTAAGACCCGCATTTCCTAAGCCATTTCTTCTCCTCAAATAAACCTCTCTCAAATCCATACACTTAGCAGCTATGGAGCAGATTCCTTGATCAGTTATAGTGTCTACATGGGAATCCTGAAATACATCACCATAGCTCAAAGTTTTCAATAGATTCAAATTCAAGACTTGAAGGGCACGGCAAGTGTCAGATATTAACTCTAAATCAAGGTCACAGATTCCATTCCTTGCTTCAAGAGTTAACAAGTTTTTATACCTCGGAAGAAAAGAATGCAAGAGCTGAGGGATCAGAACTCTAAGCATTTCCTTGGTTGAGCTTTCAACTCTTCTCCATTGTGTACATACTTTGGCACAAGATTTCCTATCTTCTCCATTGGTAGTATGAGCCCCACCTCATCATCACTAAGATTTTGCACTCATGATAAGAGTCCACAGCATGCGTGTACTAGAAAATAGATTTAAAAGAATGGGATCAATGCATTTTCATAAAGACAACCCCAATCATTCATCTCGAAAATTCTACCTAAGAAGACTAAGACCATTCTTAGAAGTTTGGACCAACAGAAACATGACTACTTTGGGGTATATGAATCAGTTAGGTTTTGGTATCGCATTTGGCGAGAGACAATGAAATCTTGAAGTGCAATACACTACCATAAAAAATCTTACTACTATTTAACACACTGAAACCAAGCATGCACAGAAAATTTTAGGGACATCATGCCCACTGATCATTAAAACAATCTAATATGGGGGAGATGTTGTAATCTTTCTACCTAACAAAACATTAAAAAAGTAAAAAATTAATTATTTGTAAAAAAAATATGTGCGTCAAGAGAAAAACACAATTGAATTATCCACAAAAAAATGTTTGCATTGCACATGGTTTTAAGGCATTCTAAACAACCCATGGTTTTATTGTACATAGTTTAAGAGGCTTTGCACGTGGTTTTAAAACCATGTGCAAGGCCTCCTAAACAACCCATGGTTTTATTGTACATGGTTTAGGAGGGCCTTGCAAATGGTTTTAAGACCATGTGCAAGGCCTTCTAAACAACCCATGATTGTAGGAGTGGGGAAACCATGCTAACAAAATAAAGAATATTATATGTCGGCCATAAATAATATTAAATATTAATAATAATAAAATTATATGTGGACCTTAAATAAAAATATATGTCTTTTGGTTTGAATCAAATCAATTTATACCTAAGAAGAGGTTTGCACCTTGAGAGATTTGATCCATCTGGGCGCTTGATGGAGCCTAGGATTTGGATCTTTTATTATTCAATTATTTTAATGTCAAAATTTAACTTAACTTTGGCTTATATATAACTATTAAATCAAAACATTTCTAAATTATGAGATCAAATTTAGGTTATAAATAACTATTAAATTACAACATTTTCAAATTATTACCATAAACCTAAGTATGTAAAACTACTAAATTAAAAAAACAGAAATAATTATTAGATTAAACCATTTTTTTAAGGCAGGTATAAGCAGCTTTTCTGCTAATTTTACTTGTTAAAGATATATATATACATAGTTTAAATTTTAAACCTCACTAATTTAACTTTACATATTTAATTTATAAGAGGGAAAGTTAAGAAAATATTAAAATGATATTTGGTAAAATTGTTGTGAAGAATTTATTTTTTCTCTCATAATTTTTTAATCAGCAAAAGAACATATTTTTGAAATTAACACATTAGATGGCTCCACGTTGACGTCTCATAAGGAGATAGCTAAAGCGGGAAACCAATATTTCAAAAATAGTATACAAAGTTGATGGGTGAAAACACGCGACTCATTAGGGTTTTCCCGAGGATAACCGGTGAAGAAATGACCTAGAGGTGGAGATTAAAGCAATTTTAAGTGCATTAAAAAAGTAGAAAGCCCTAAGTATACAGATTGTTCCGCAATATTTTTTTGTTTTTGTTTTTAAGATGTGGCGATAGATAGATGGTCTTAGGAAAAAAATCTAAAACATCCAATTTTTTTTTTATAAATTCATGACAATACCATTATTCAATTTTGCTTATATTTTGATTCAAAATTATGAAGGGATTCTTTTATGGTGTATTTTTTGAAAAGCAACTGTGATTCTCATTTTTTTTTAATTGTGAGGA
The DNA here is from genome assembly GCA_001517045.1 of Pseudotsuga menziesii. Classification (NCBI taxonomy): domain Eukaryota; kingdom Viridiplantae; phylum Streptophyta; class Pinopsida; order Pinales; family Pinaceae; genus Pseudotsuga; species Pseudotsuga menziesii. The sequence goes on from LPNX010050880.1 coordinate 470,018, forward strand.
TTCAATAATTTCTTAAAGAGTATATGTAACAATTTGCAAGTATCATATACCAAGAATTTATAGATGAAACTTGGTTAAGTAGATGCCTACCCTTTCACGTTTATTATGATGGGTCAATATGTGTAGCTATCCACCCACATAACACATGTATTTGACCTTTGGGCCCACTTAGGTGCACTACTCTGGATTTCTATTTAAGACAAAAATATATCAAGACACATAAGCTCCGAAGAATGACGATAAGGTTCAATCTAACTAGATTCTATGAGTAGGTAAAGTAACTCTTCATTACCTAGTAGATGTTACAAATTTGAATGAACCTTTCCATAAGAGAATCGAAGATGGGGTTCCTTTCCTCAATTCATGTTCCACTATATTTTTAAAACTAAATGGTTCCACCAAGGTCATCCCCTCTACCTCTTGCTCTTTTTGTGTAGTAGAACGCTTAACAAAGTTGGCAAATGAGCACTTGATTTGTTATTCCATGTCTATTTCTCTATTTTTATTTGATGATGTCATTTTTATATTTAGATATATTTGATTAAGAAAATTAAGAGGTATGAAATAAATTTTAAACTTTATTGTAAGGATACAAGTATAGAAATAAATGTGAAGAATTTTGTGCTTCTTGTCAATAGGGTGTTCAAGAATGTCAAAGGAAAAATACAAACCTTCTACCTAATGACTATTATGGACTTAGGACAAGGTAATTGCGACATCTTAAAAACACCTCTTCAATTCACACAATTTTTTATCATTATTATAAAAAACGTGAGCAATAATTCATCATAGTTGAATCGCCAATATTTAAACTGTATAATAAAGTATTATATTCTTCAACCTTTTCCAAAGTCACTCAATCAGTTTTGAATTTCTATTTCTAGGTCAAATAAAATTCTGAAAGTCTGTTATGCCATAATATTTTATTTGTCTCTAGGTACTTAGCCTCGGGGTCTTAATAAGGATCGTCACTTAAAACCTTAAGAAATGAAACTTACTTTTTTTATAAGTTAGAGACATTTATATTAAAATATAAAAACAATATTACATTGGGGAGGGTTATTGAACATGTTCACCGAGTTGGTGTCCCAATCTTTCAAGATGATGGATTCAAAGGGGTTATCTTTGAGGTATTTTTTCATCCAAGAATGTAGTCAGAGAGTTTTAAGAAAGTGTGAATGTTTGTAAATATACATATGCAAAGAGTCAAATCGATTTGTTTATTATGAGTAAATTCATGTTTTGGTTTCCATTGGGGATGCAAATAGTAAGTGTTGATGCTTGTGAACATATATATGCAAATAGTCTAATTGATTTGGTTAGTATGAGTAAATTGGGGTTTTGGTTTAAGGGTCCATGCCCAACACAAGCAGACACACACACACACACACACACACACACACACACACACACACACATATATATATATATATGGTTTAAGGGTCCATGCCCAACACAAGCAGACATATATATATATATATATATATATATATATATATATATATATATATGCAATTGCCTTATTGCAAGTATATCAAACAAATCATCATGTTCATATGCAGTGTGGTATTTGACCCAGTATATAAAAATAAAACATCAAGGTAACCTCATAATCAATGGGGCTCATGCCCATAAGTCTTAGGCCTAAAATTAAGGATATTACAGTATTACAGAAAAAAGATAAAAACCTTGTAATAAGGATTGAAGACCACTTTGTACCACTATGAAGTATAGTTAGATGTCATACCAAATCCAGTATGACATACCAAATACCCTCGAATACGTTATATGCAAGGATATGAACCTAGCCAAAATAAGAGCAGTAACCCTTATCAAAAGAACTAAAAGGATATGAATAACAATAAGAAAGATTACATAAAGGAATGGTTCTAGCCTCTAGATTTTAGAAACAGTAATCAATAGAGACAATGAGAGCAAAGCATATTTTGGGATGAAGATCCTTCAAACAAAATATGAAGGCCACCTACTGAATGTGAAATCTAAATCATTATTCCAAGTAGTTTCGACTAAAGGAAGCTATCATTCACAACATTCAAGAAGCCTCAACTATTGGCTATGTTAGCGGAAGTACTCCAAGAATTTACACATCCTTGGATGTAACGGAATATGATCATAAGTCTAGGATTGTTGACGTAGCAATTAAGATCGCTAATGTACTTATAGCTATTTTTATTGATTATGGAGCTAGTAAGATTTATATTGTACCTAACGTGATTTATAGATATTATCTAATGTAAAGTAATATCTCGTGCACTTGGAAGTTCACAAAATCAATCAAAAAATGTCCTTTTGACATGAACAGCGTGAATACTTAAATTACAAACTTAAATATCATAACCTTGTATTCCTATGGTATGTTTATTGGCATGGATTTGTTCGATAAGTACGTGATGTCATACTTGATTGTTACAAGAAAACATTTACTTGAAGGAAATTAGGTGACCCTAAGAGGTATACTAAGACCAATATATTTGAGATAGATTACAATTCTGTAGTTGAATAGGTGTTTCACGAAGGGTTTCAAGTTTTATGCTTCTGTAATATCTTGAATTTTGACCTTGACTATATTGGGAATCAACCCCACTACATATGAGTTACTTTGATAATTATGTTTATATGTATATACTCGGTGTATGCCCTAATGAACATGAGTTATATTGATTACATAGATATATTGGGCATGAGTCTATGAACATGTTTTATTGTCTTGTATATGATTATATATGTTGGGCATAGGCCCTAATGGAAAAAAAAACGTTTTCGTGGTATGATGAACTATACTTTTAAGTTATTAGACCTAATACATATACTAAGATTATTATTGTTATATATTCTACATAAGACTGAATGCATGATTGAGTTGTATAATATGTTGGGTGTAAGCGCTGAAACACATAAGTTATGAGATTTTGTGTTGAGCATATAACCTCTGGATCACATGAGTTGTGATATTTTGTGTTGAGCATAAGGTGTGGAGCATGCAAGTTATAAGATTGGAAGTGATGGGAATAAGCCATCAAGCACTCCAAATTGATGTTGATCATAAGCTCTAGAACATCAGATCTTTGGCCATTTTATCCCTAGGTATATTATACAAATACATCCTAGTATTAGTGTTGAGGGAGAGGCCCTCGAATTGCACTATTGTAACACTCACTTAATAGTGTTGAGATTATGTTATGTATAGTGCTAGGGGTTAATTAAATTACGTTTGTTGACTGAGAACAACTCTGAATAAAACCAACAATTATCATACTTATTTTAAGTTGCTTAAATGCAATTTCAAATCCAATGCTCATCAAGGACTCAAACAACTAACAAGAAATACGAGGAAATCCAACATGCAAGGAGGATCTAAAGCTACCTAACCTAGTTGATCGACCAAAACCTAGGTGAGGCCTTCATAAAAGAATTAATGTAAACTAAACTTGTTCAACATCAAATAAATAAACTATGATATACGATGCATGAATAAATATTAAGAATAATATCTAAAGTTTACATACATACATATATATATATATATATATATATTAAGATAACTAAAATAATAACTCAGAGTCTATGTAATTATTAAAAAAATAATTAAAAAAATATTCTATTCTAAAGCTGAAGTAGGAACTAGTAAAAAGTTCCTAGTTAAACAAAATAGCTATTAATTCCATATAAATCAAATCAAATATTATTTTCAAGAAAGTAATGAATTCTTGATTCAACTAAAGCTCAAATCAGATTCACTTTCCTAAAATATTTTCTATAAGAACAAAGCAAATAGAAGACTTAGGTATTTTATCATTACTCCTAAATAATTTTGGAGAGCATTTTCCAAAAACAAGCATTCTTATAGAGAGCCTCATTTTCAAAATAGGAGCAGCCTCACCTTTACGAGTTCTAGATCAATTTCTGTAACATCCCTCGCCACCTCGACCCAAAACTCACAGCGTAAGTAAACATCGATGTAAGTACCGACTTTAAAACTCTGTCAAATTGTAGATATAATTGATAGGGCTAAATACTGAAAGCTTCGAACAACTAAAAAAACATTTGGCGACGAACCCACTAGGGGGAAGGGGCATCCCAGAAAAGTAGAACCGAGAGACTTGATGAATGATCGCTATGTAAGTGCTAAGAGTATAGAGAATTGTGTTTGATTGCTAGCATGACAGTTTTTAGAATATAAAGTGGAGTTGATTAAGAAAACCATGCTCTTATCATTGAGGAAACGAGGTGGGGACATACAAATTGTCGAAGTATAGTAGTTAACTCGTTATTAATTTATACGATTCCGCTATGCTAAGCAGGTTGTTATTAATTATATGCACCAAAGGATAAGGAAAGAGGATCTTACCTATAAGTATATAAAAGACTCCATTAAGATAAATATATATATATATATATATGTATTCCTCGAATGAAAAGAGAAATAAGAAAAGCATTAGAAGGCATAAGACTTCTATGAATACCTCTTATGTTACCCTTTGTTATAATGCCAATATCTTATGCATAGTTTAAAATGTTAGTATAATGTTAAAAGACATGTGTCAATCTTAAAAAGGAACTTTGATTCCTCATTAACACCACATAATAGGAATATATGATATTTCAATTCTTTTGTCTCATATGGCAATTATGACCTCCTTTTAAAAGAAAGGGTTAGCACCATGTGATACATTATAAGGGAAACATTTAATATAGGGTGCACAACCAATATTAAATGAAGGGGCATAGTAATCATATTATGCCTTTTGTAAAGTTTGACATTATTGGGCATTATTTAAAAGAAGGGAGATTATTTTAGTGCATGGGTGATTTAAAGGGTTATTATAATTCTAATGGAAAAGTTAATAATAAAAAGGTGTAAGAACTTTTATATCAACCCTTAATAAAAAGAAACCCAATACCTTGGTGTAGAGGAAAAGGGGAAGGTTAATACAATTAAAGGTTAGAATAACTTAAAAAAAAGAAAGAAATGAGGGGGTAATATAATTTATGGGGCCAAGTTAAAAAGGTTAAAATAATTAAAAGAGGAACGTTTTTGTAATAGAGGCAAAAAAAGTTTTTACTTGAACGAAAGGGAAGGGACTCTACTCGCTTCTGTACTACCTATTACTCTTTCATTAGTATAACATAAACTGGTGAATTCATGAGTTAAAGAAAGAAACTGAATAAATCTGAGAAACTGAATCCGAATTTGTTAATGTTGGTTAATTTAACTGGTGGATCGTTCGACTAGACTACTACGCCGCTAGTTTTAACATAACAAGATTAAGAGAATTTTGGGTTGAATGCAAAATGGGAATGTAAGATATGCAAAATCTGGTTAAGCGAATCTTAAACATAGAAGTTTTAATACCACATGCATGGGGAGAAATAAAATGAGAGTGCTGAGACCTTGTTAAGGAGGTAAAATGCAAGTTGAAGGGGGGAAAGCCTCTTGGAATTTGCCTAAACTTACACAGAATCACATGCGAAGGTGAGGAGCCAAATCCATCTCTGTAGAGCGTGTGATCCGTCATCTCTCTGTAAGAATGGTTTATACTACCTTGTGTTCTCCTCCAATAGCGTACTATGACCTATTTTTTTCTTTTTAATGCTTTGAACGCTCTCTTTTAAATACTTTGGTCTTGCCATATTATATTGATGCCCTTATGGTTGTATTGAAGAAACTCTGCCCATCGTGGTATGATGGTTTTTCACATACTGTTATCTTTCTACAGGTGAAATCACATATTTAGAATACCATCCTGGTATATTGTTTATTTTCTTATGGTGTCATCCTTTCTGCATGTTGAGTTGTATGGGCCGAAGGTGAAGACGTTGTTAAGTGAATTATTGCTATGCTTTTTTTTTTTATAAATCCCTTCCGTATGCATCTTTTTACTTACTGTTTCATATGGATGCCCTGCATTACTCCCTTGCGTTTATTAAACGCTCCATCACTAATCCATTTTTTCCTACATCTTTAATGTGGCCTGTGCCTCGAAAGTAATCCCCAAATTTCTGAAAAGATACAGTCATCACACGGTCTGTAGTGTAGAAGGCTTCTTCAACTCCATCACCATGATGAATATTGATATCAATATAAAGTACACACTGATGGACCTTTAGCAATTCCAAGATGCCAAGCACAATATCATTGACATAGGAGAAACCTGAAGCCTCGCATTTCTTGACATGGTGGAGCCCCCTGGCGTAGCTGATGGCAATGTATGCATCCTTCCTATTGAGTTTAAGGTATTCCCCATTTGAGTCTCCTGTAGTAGATTGACAAAAAAATGAAAAGCCATCAAACACAGGGTAGTCCTCCCCCACATTAAACATCTTTAATTGCCTCAGCAGCTCCTGCTAGTTAAGCATGATCTTTTTATTCTTCTCATTGGTCTTCAAAGTATGGCGTAGCTTTATTTGATTTGTTCCAGAAGAAATGGGTTTCCCCATTTTTTGGATGGTCATCCTTAATGACATCCATATTTTCTCTTATGACTTTGCCCCATTAATTCCATACTTATCTACGTCTAAAAGACTGTAAGCAATGTGGTGCTTTGGGTGAATAGATTATGTGGTTTTATTCTTTGTGTGAATAGATTTTGTGATTATAGCAAATAAATCTGAGTGACTGTAGCAGAATTGATGCATCTGAATGTTTGTGTGGGCATAAATGAATTGGTCTCAAGAAAAGGAATTGGATGACTAATTCTTGTAAACACTAGTAATTATTATATAAAATGCTATCTCCTTATATGTTTGTCCTAAGTACAAGATGGTTGTGTGTCTTATTCTGAGTAGTCAAACATGAGATCATGTTTAGGGAAAATTCCTTACCTCAGTGGGTTCGTCACCCAAGCTTAGGGGTGACTCTAGGCGGAATAACGCATGCTAGATAGGGTCAGTTGGTTGGGAGGAAAGTCGAAGTTGAGCTTTTAGTCGAATCAGTATTTTAATTTAGAAAATGAAGATTTATGTGCTAATGGTTAAAATTACTAGATGCTTTATTAGAATGACATGTTTTTGTGGCAATATGCTTTCTTTTTTATTGTTGAATATTCAAGTATGATGTTATGCATAATCATTGATCAGTTACCTAGTTAAAGCTAAGTTGTGAGTGCAGGGGAGGTGTCGCAACAAGGATGGAAAATCGCCTTCATATGATGAAAGTATGGCGGACACCATACATAAACCAGAATTATGCAACTCAATTGCTTTCGGGATAGAATTTCATTTTTATCAAATTGTAACTACCTAATCCTGTTGTTTATTTAATAGCTACCCCGTGAGTTTCTTGACCTTTCTCCTATTACTGTGTTTATAAGAAGTGATGAACACTATAGATTGGTGTTATGGATTGTATTCAGCATAAGTAAAGAACATGATGCTTTAGTGTTGTTTCTTTCCAAGGACAGTTATGAGACCAATACATTGTATTCATTGTTTTGTCTAATTTGTAAATGGAAAGAATCTCGTAATTGCATGTGTAGAGAATTGTTGAAGGGTGGACAAAATACTTAAAATCATCTTGCAGGAAAAGGGGTAAGAACAGGTGTATGAACTCAAGGTAAATGTAAATAAACATAGACATTTATGTGTCTTGAATATGTTCTTATGTAGTCTGATCATAAATAAGAATATGTACGTTAGTGATTATCTTTGGTATTCCTTAAGAATGTTTTATGGATAAGTAACATGCTAACGAGCTTAATCCAATTGTCATAGCTAAATCTTCTTGTTATAAAGTAAGCAGTTTCACATTCTTTCTAAGAATCGATTCCAGTTCATTTGGGGATGATACAATTTGGGTGTCTTAGATGAAGTTATCTTATGTACATATCGATGTATTTATCTTATGTTCTCATGGTAAGGATGTTGTAGATGGTAGAAGGATTTCTTATGAATAAACTAAATCCAGAGGAAAATTTTATCAGGAAAAAAGTGTTTGTTAATCCTTATAAGGCAATAGATAATCTAACAATGGATAAAATATATACTTATCACTTAAGGGTTCCTTTTTCCTAATCTGTTAAAATAAGGATCCTAGAAATGAAAGGAATGGCTGATTTTATTTTTAACGGATGATTTTTATTTCAGTATGCTTACCTTCATCACTCAAATGCGATAAGTGTAGTGGTGTCATAGACTTAAATTTATAATTCGAGAGGAAATTTTTTTTTACCACCCTTGGGATCGTTACATATGGTATTAGAGACAAGGTCGAAACACTCGGGCCTATTTGGGCTCAAAACGATTCTACATATTTTGTTTGAGTAACGGATGAACAAGTTCTGCTTGAGATTATAGGATTTAACAAAACTCACGTCGATCCACAATACAAGTATCGTAAGATGTAGCAATTGCAGATAATTATATATATTGGCTGACCTTGTATTTTTGGAATAGCTTCTCCACTTCAATGTTAGGACCAAGGAGGTTACATGGTGAATAATCTTGTTGGGGACTAGCATGGAAAAGGGTCACGTCATTATTGTTAAGAATAAAGGATTGGTAAGGAACTGGTGAGAATCGAATTGGAATTTAATTTCTATACCTTGTATGTTTGCTATTAGCAATGAGTAAAATATAAAGTGGCTTAGGAGGATATGTTTCAATGCCATTTAGAGGTCCCAGCATGTCATGAAAAATAAGTAAAACTTACCTTATATGTACTAGCTTCTTGGATATGACAAGGTAGATGTTAAATGGATTTTGATGAACTAACCATTTAAGGAAGGAGTAAATACATTACCCTAAAATCCTAGAGAAGTGTAGCTAAAATTATTATGTGTAAGACCTAACTAGGAACATAAGTGATGCTAAAAGGATAAATATATTAAAAGCACATATTGTTAGGATTATGCGGGTATGCGAAAATATACCTTCTATCATGCGAAAATAGACATTGTATCAAACGAATGTTAGTAGTAACACACAAATGCATAAACTCTAACACTTTATATGAACAAATTGCTGATAACTAAGAACAATTGTTTGGGTTGAGGATATTATATTCATAGGAACTACCGGTTTTCAAGTTTTGGGTCCATAAAGAAATAAGAGGAACAAACCCTTGATGCTCCCCCTACATGTGTACACATCAATAGCATATGATTTTGAGTCCTAGATGGACGTAAAATTGAGGTATAGTTATGTGTTGTCATGGAATTACTATCGTCTTGTCATAAAATAATAGCCCTAGAAATAGTAATGAATGATGATATAAGTGTATACTAATTGGTTTTTAAAGATGCTATCTTATGAACTGTTATAAAGTAGAACGTGGTTGCTTATGAAAAGGTTCTAATTAGATTTCATTGACTACTAAATGAATGCTAAGTTAATGCAAAAACTGAATGAAAAGTTGTGGTGAAGAGATTCAGGTTTGATGCAATATTACAACTATTGTAATAACTGGCATGCAAGTGAAGCCTAGGAATCAAGCTACGCATATAGAGACGTTTGATATCTCTTACATACTCACAAGGTACAACAACAAATCGTTAAAGTCATGAAATTGGATTTACTTATGAACTCGAGTGACAGTGAAGCTGAGCTGAGTAATAAAATTCTTTGTGTTTAAAAATCAATAAATTCCTTAGTTGTAGAAAGAGTATGCTAGTATAAAGGCTCTTATCTTATGAATGAGAAATGAAGTAAGACATGACTTATGATAAAAAGTTTGATGTCTTTAATATGATAAACTAACCACCTATGGAGTGATTGCAAGCATGGGAAAATTGTGGCCATGAGGAAGGCTAAAGCTCTACGGCTGTAATGAGTTAAGACGATATGAGAAATATCTCATGTTCATAAAGTTGTCACCAAGAGGAAGTGGTTATGAAGGTAGTGGATGAAAGATACCTATTTTCCCCTTGGGCTAGCTGGGGACCATTATGCATTCTAGGGATGCCTAGATGTAAGAAGTTTTGGTTAGGGCTCATTTCGCACACATTAAGAGGACTGTCACAAGAGTGGGGGCTCTTTGAAGAGAATAACCTCTAGGTGTTGTGGGGTGTGCAAGAATGGAGGTGCCTCACCTTGGCGAAGTGCCCTGAATAGCACAAGAAGGAGATACGCCTAAGGAAGGGTATGGTCCTTGTGTTGGGTAGCTTGGATAGGTAAGCACCCTGAATAGCACAAGAAGGAGATACACTTAAGGGAGGGTATCTTCCTTATGTTTGGTAGCTTGGATCAGTACTTGGAGTATTGTTGGCACTTGGAGTGTTGGGATGGAGGACATCCAAAGAAAAGAATAATGCAAGGAAGAGGTATGTGCATTTCAGGTAAACTTGTACCTATGAGGTAATATGGTTATTGGCAAATAGATCTAACATGTATATTGGAACCACTGTGGCTTACGAAAATTGTATAGTGTTGGATTCTGAGTTATAGATGGTTATCAATGTCGATGTTAGTAGACATGCATATATATATGCTCAAAATCCAGGTTGGTGACCTAATCCCACATATAAAGAGGGATTAAGAAATACAAAAGCAAGCGAGGCTTGAAAAATAGGTAACACTGAGGATGGTGTTAATTCGAAGGGGGAGATGATGTAACATCCCTCGCCACCTCGACCCAAAACTTACAGCGTAAGTAAACATCAATCTAAGTACCGACTTTAAAACTCTCTCAAATTGTAGATGTAATTGATAGGGTTAAAGACTAAAAGCTTCGAACAACTAAAATGACATTTGGCGACAAACCCACTAGGGGGAAGGGGAATCCCAGAAAAGTAGAACTGAGAGACTCGATGAATGATCGCTATGTAAGTGCTAAGAGTATAGAGAATTGTGTTTGATTACTAGCATGATAGTTTTTGGAATATAAAGTTGAGTCGATTAAGACAACCATGCTCTTCTCATTGAGGAAACGAGGGGGGGGCATGCAAATTGTCAGAGTACAGTAGTTAACTAGGATATTAATTTATACAATTCCACTATGCTAAGCAGGTTGTTATTAATTATATGTACCAAAGGATAGGGAAAGAGGATCTTGCCTATAACTATAGAAAAGAATCCATTAAGATATATATATATATATATGTATATATATATATATATATATATATATATATATATATATATATATATATGTATTCCTTGAATGAAAAGAGAAATAAGAAAAAGTATTAGAAGGCATAAGACTTCTATGAATACCTCTTATGTTACCCTTTGTTATAATGCCAATATCTTATGCATAGTTAAAAATGTTAGTATAATGTTGCAAGACATGTGTCAATCTTAAAAGGGAACTTTGATTTTTCATTAACACCACATAATAGAAAAATATCATATTTCAATGCTTTGGTCTCATATGACAATTATGACGTCCTTTTAAAAGAAAGGGTTAGCACCATCTGATACATTATAAGGGAAACATTTAATATAGGATGCGCAACCAATATTAAATGAAGAGGCATAGTAATCATATTATGGCTTTTGTAAAGTTTGACATTATTGGGGTTTATTTAAAAGAAAGGAGATTATTTTAGTGCATGGGTGATTTAAAGGGTTATTATAATTCTAATGGAAAAGTTAATAATAAAAAATGTGTAAGAACTTTTATATCAACCCTTAATAAAAAGAAACCCAATACCTTGGTGTAGAAGAAAAGGGGAAGGTTAATACAATTAAAGGTTAGAATAAATTTTTTTTTTTAAAGAAATGAGGGGGTACTATAATTTATGGGGCTAAGTTAAAAAGGTTAAAATAATTGAAAGAGGATCATTTTTTTAATAGAGGAAAAAAGTGTTTTTACTTGAACGAAAGGGAAAGGACTCTGCTCGATTCTGTACTACCTATTACTCTTTCATTAGTATAACATAAACTGGTGAATTCATTGGTTAAAGTAAGGAACTAAATAAATCCAAGAAACTGAATCTAACTTTGTTATTGCTGTTTAATTTAACGGGTGGATCGTTCGACTCGACTACTACGCCACTAGTTTTAAGAATTTTGGGTTGAATACAAAATGGGAATGTAAGATATGAAAAATATGGTTAAGCCAATATTACACATACAAGTTTTAATCCCACATGCATGGGGAGAAAGAAAATGAGAGCGTTGAGACCTTCTTAAGGAGGTAAAATGCAAGTCGAAGGGGAGAAATCCTCTTGGAAGTTGCCTAAACTTACAAGGAATCACAGGCGAAGGCGAGGATCCAAATACAGATCCGTAGAGCGTGTGATCCATCATCACTCTGTAAGAATGGTTTATGCTACCTTATGTTCTCCTCTAATAGCATAGTATGACCTATTTTTTTCTTTTTAATGCTTTGAATGCTTTCTTTTGAATACTTTGGTCTAGCTGCATTATATTGATGTCCTTATGGTTGTATTGAAGACGGTATACCCATCGTAATATGTTGGTTTTGCACATAGTGTTATGTTTCTGTAGGTGAAATCGCAGATTCAGAATACCATCCTGGTATATTGTTTATTTGCTTATGGTGTCATCCTTTCTGCATGCTGAGTTGTATGGGCCGAAGATGAAGCCATTTTTAAGTGGATTATTGCTATGCTTTTTTTTTTATAAATCCCTTCTGTATGCATCTTTTTTCTTACTGTTTCATATGGATTCCCTACATTACTCCCTTGCATTTACTAAACACTCCATCGCTAATCCAGTTTTTCCTACATCTTTAATGTGGCCTACGCTTGGAAAGTAATCCCCAAATTTATGAAAAGATAGAGTCATCACATGGTCTGTAGTGTAGAAGGATTCTTCAACTCCATCACCATGATGAATATTGATATCAATATAAATTACATGTTGATGGACCTTTAGCAATTCCAAGATTCCAAGCACAATATCATTGACATAAAAAAAACCCGAAGCCTCGCATTTGTTAGCATGGTGGAGCCCCTCAGCCCAGTTGATGGCAATGTCTACATCCTTCCTATTGAGTTTAAGGGCTACCCCATTTGATTCTCCTGCAGAAGACTGCTAAAAACTGAAAAGCCATCAAACACAGGGTAGTTCTCCCCCACATTGAACCTCTTTAATTGCCTCAGCAGCTACTGCTGGTTAAGCATGGTTTTTTATATTCTTCTTATTGGTCTTCAAAGTATGGCATAGATTTATCTGATTTGTTCTGGAAGAAATGGGTTTCCCCATTTTCTTGATGGTCGGCCTTAATGCCATCCCTGTTTTCTCTTATGACTCTGCACCATTAATTCAAAACTTATCTACGTCTAAAAGACTGTAAGCAGTGTGGTGCTTTGGGTGAATAGATTATGTGGTTTTATGCTTTGTGTGAATAGATTTTGTGATTAGAGCAAATACATCTGAGTGACTGTAGCAGAATTGATGCATCTGAATGGTTGCATGGGAATAAATGAACTAGGTTCAAGGAAAGGAATTGGATGACTAATTCTAGTAAACACTAGTAATTATTATATAAAATGCTATCTCCTTATATGTTTGTGCTAAGTACATGTTGGCTGTATGTCTTATACTGAGTGGTCAAACATGAAATCATGTCCTGGGAAAATTCCTTACCTTAGTGGGTTTGTTGCCGAAGCTTGGGGGTGACTCTAGGGGAATAACGCATGCCAAATAGGTTCAGTTGGTTGGGAGGAAATTTGAATTTGTGCTTTCAATCGGATCAGTATTTTAATTTAGAAAATGAAGATTTATGTGCTAATGGTTAAAATTACTAGCCGCTTTATTAGAATGACATGTTTTTGTGGCAAGACGCTTTCCTTTTTACAGTTGAATATTCAAGTATGATGTTATGCATAATCATTGATCCGTTACTTGGTTAAAGCTAAGTTGTGAGTGCAGGGGAGGTGTCACAACAAGGATGGAAAATAGACTTCATATGATGAAAGTATGGCGGACACGATGTTGTACAGGATTATGCACCTAATAACCTAAGGTATGGGGTTACCAACATACTCAATTACTTGCAAACAATTGACTTCTAAAGTACATAATAAGAAATAGGAAGATCAAAAGGACTTACTTGTTAAACGAAGGTCGATCCTTGCTAATATTCTTCTTCTCTGTTCCACTTCCAAAGTCTTCAAGATTGCTCCTCTTTCACCTGTCAAGAAACACTTTTCCAGGTACAAGATGATTCATATATGTATAATCAGGTCAGATAAATCACATATAAGATGCATAAGCATAAACATTTATCAAACCAATACACATGAAACACATATGGAAGAAGTAATCTCTTTATTATCAATAATGGAAAGAGTTCAGATACAACCCAACGCCTGAGACAAGGACTCCTCTGCAACCAAAGGATTCTGAGTTCAACTGCTCCAAAGAGTTTTGTATAAACTCCACCAGCATAACTTTTCTCTCCAAGTGTAAGTAATCAACACCCTCCCCAAGGCCTGTATTTATATGGGTGAAATAAGGCAGTTCTCAAAGGTTGGGGAAGTTGTAGCAGTTAAGGAAATTAAGTTAAATAACTTAACTAATCTCCCATTAGCACATGTTTTTATGTTTTAATGTTGAGACACATTCGCGGGTCTGTAGTAGAGCAACCTGTGAATGATTCACGACTATGTATAAGTGCAACCCGCGAATACATGGATTCACAACTTGCTACAAAGGAGACTCGCGAGTGATGCATGATTTTTATATAAAGAGAGTCGTGGATACATCTCAACATAGGAAAAAGTGGCAAAATGATTAGCTAGATGGAGGAAGCATGTATTTCATGACAAGCCAATCTATAGTGTTTTAGGCAAACCTCTATCCATAAGTATCCTTTTGTGTGCCAACATGAGGGATGTCGGCACTCAGAAAGAGAGGTGCCATTCAGGTGTATAACAGATGCCCCCTAATGTGTGAGGTCAGAGGGGAACGATGGCCGAAATACATTATAATATTTATCTTTGGAGAACTCAGAAATCCAATGGAGCATAGAGAGTACCTAAAAAAAAACATAGGAATGTCATATACAAAGTTACATCTGAGGATGCTATGTTCAATTTATTGGAACATTAGCTCCTTTACAATATTTGAGTACATAATATGACACAGGTATAGAACCACGTATATTACAAAGGTGGATCGAAGCCACAATATACAAGAATGATGAGTCTTCAAAGATCTGGAAGCTATGTAGATAGATCGAACATAATCTTGCGCAACTTATTCCATATGTGAGAGACTAAGGTATTCATAAAGGATCCCAAAGAACCAGTACAATCCAAGCCATGTGAATAAGGGTAAGCTAAATTTGAACATGGAGAGGATTCAAGAGTTTGTCAACCAATAGGTGATAATTGACAACTGAAGCAAAGGAGTTCACCAATGATGAAAGTGAATCCAGAGGTACGATCGTCAAAACACTAGGTCTTCATCATCACGAAGTACTGAAATGGAACCATGCTGTGATAAGGAAGGCAACAGATCCTCCAACGGATCACAAGAGTGACTAGGAACTGGGCAAAAGAAGAGAGACACAAATAGATAACAGATGTAACAATGATGGGATCAGGTGATAGATCAGACATTGGGTAGAGTCCTTGAACAGTGAGCACAACACAGAGATGACCCAAGGCAGCATACAATGGATAGATAGAACAACTATACTTATCTGTCATGTAGGAGACATGATCAGATTCCCCAAGATAATGGACAAGAGGAGGAGTAAGAAACTCAAAGTGATAGCTGAACACAAGTGTATACTGAAACATGGATATCAAAAAACAAAGAGTGCTATGTTCAAGGACGACATGCTGCCATTACTGAAAACAAGAGAAAACTTATTCCTTACCTTCCCTGTTAAATTTTAACGAGTCCAGGAAAGTAAACTCGGTTCCCTCTTCATTTTTTAACAAGCTTGAAGAGATGGGAAAATAATGCTTGATACACTGATTCGTGGATTTAATGAGCCCGAACTAGTACATGCTCAAACGGTGTTTTCACATTTAGAGAGTCTGAAAACTCCAAAGAAGACTCCAAGGGGGTCCTTTTTCATCCAATTTAGTGTCCTGAGGCCGAAAAAGTATAAAACAAACCACAGAATAACTCTCTTAACTTCCGAAGAAGAAAAGGCACACCTTTTTCGTACTTAGTCAGGGAGGTCCGAAAAAGGTTAAATTACCACCTACCCAACGCTCCTTCTAGAATAGCATAAGATAGCTTGAGTTTTACGAGTGTGAAGGAAAGAAAGATCACTCGAAAAGATCCATTTGGTTACGAGAAATGGGGCTTACAACAATAAACTCGTTGCTTTGTTCTTTAGTGTTTAACTAGCATGACAAAGACACAAAGTACACTCGGAATCTTTTTCATGTTTGGGTAAAAATGGGTGTTCCTTTTCCGTAAATTTAGTCCCTCAGGTCCGGAAAAGTGATAAACCTATACCTGAGAATACTGTTCTCAATTCAAAAGAAAAGAGAGTGATCCTTTCTCATATTATTCTGCATGGTCCGAGAAAGAGATAACCTACCACCAATGCAGATTCCCGTTCACATATTCTTAACAAGCTTGAACGGACGAGATAACTTGGCAGTCAAGTCTGTTTTGAAGGAGTTATACCTGGGCCTAAAGAAAATCCATAAGGTCAGGGAGTCTTATAAATGGATAGCTTCTAAAAAGAGATTCAGAAGAAGCTCTATTTGGCATGAAAAATAGCTATGAGGAAACCCCTGGGCCTGAAACAGTGATGGTATGAGTACCAAAGGATGACAAGGGCATAAAAATATGATACTCATGAAATAAGGACCCTAGCCACGGAAGAACAATGGTAGAGACAAGGGACTAATGGCTTAGAATACCATAGTCCGTGGCAAAACGTTGAATACTAAGGTTAATGTGGAGTGGTAAGATGCCAACATGTGTTGGAGATAGCAAAACCACCCTATAGAAGCATCAACACTTTGTAAAAGTTGGTAAACCTGTTCCAAGGCACAAAGAGGGTGATATTAGTTAATTGACATTTCAAACTATATCAAAAGACCCACTTTACGAAATATTATTTCTATAAATAGTTTGAAAATTAAAACATTTCTCACCATTTGAACTTTTTGAACCAAAAAGGAAAGTTTCCCCTCTACCATTAATTGATCACTATGGACAATTGGACGGTCAGAATTGGAACCCGTCAGCTTCAGGTAATTCTACACCCTGAACTCATCAATTTGATTAGAACAAATATTAAATTTAGAGGTCAATTCAGTATTTTACATCATCCTAAATTATGGCAAAGCGCATTCGCGGGTTGCTAAGCGTAAGAGTCGCGAATACGCGTTTCATTCGCGGGTTGTTGAACAGGAGAGTCGCGAATGACTCGTGACTTGTCTAAGTAGACAGTCGCGAATGCTGCGCTATAGGGTAAACTTCAAAATTATGCAAAATTTTGAATTTTTTATGATGAAATACTGAACCAAATTATGTGTATTTGACAGGAAAAATATGGTGCTGGAGTGGAGGGAAAGAGAGCATGAAATAATGGATCATGCGGCGCTCCAAAATGTGCCCACAATACAAGCATTGAGGACTTGTGGGCTACTGAAGTTCTTTTGTACATCGCCCATGTGGGCAAATGTTTGCTTATTGGAATTCATGGTCAGTTACTGGGATCATGACATGGGGATGTTCAATCTTCAAGGTGAGACCTTAGAGCTTACCGTGTAAGATATATATTTCATAACATGGTTGTCACAACGGGGGGCATCGGTGAATTTGGAGGGCACTGGCCGGGGCGGGGACCCCTTGAGTGTCCAAAACTATGTTGACATGTTATGTACATCGGGTACGCAAAATAAGGGCAGTAGTGTTATTATTGCAGACATCCAGGATTTCACACTCCAGGTACTAGCTAGTACTATTGTGAGACTTTCAGGATCATCAGGGTTACATATGGCCACCAGGAATCAAATGAGGGTGGCACTTGATTGCTTTAGAGGTGATCTCTATGATTGGTGCTCGGGAGTGCTCCCCATCATGAATAGGAAACTATCCGACTGCAGGAGAGGAAGACACAAGAATTTTGGCTATGCCAACATACTAGTAGCGTTCTTCTTCTTCGAGAGTACCAGCTATGAGCCCTACGATACCACTGCAAGTCAGACATCCACGTCAGTCGAGGCTAAGCCGGTGGGGAGACATCTTCATCCGTCAAGGAGGAGGAGACATAGTACACAGTGTCTATGATGATGACTTTTATATATGGTGGGAATGACAGCTGCCGGCATTGGAGCAGTTTCCATATGCTGGGATGAATTTTCGAGGTTACCCCTACCTTGTCCTCCCTCCAAGAGGAATATGGGGCGAGATGGGTAAGTGAGTTTTTAATTTTTTATCATTTTCAAATTTTTATGAATTTTCAAATGATAGAATACATACATATGTACAAGTCTTAATCCTATTCATGCTTCAAAATGCAAATATTGGACCAGTCCGCCCTGAAGGGCACCCCCGCATGTTCGTGCATCCAGTTGTAGGAGGAGACCCAGGATTGGTTCAGGTACTAGAGGGGAAGTTGGCCAGGCTGACCCAGCGAGTAACTACGATACAAATTGAGCATATACCTACAGCCATGCAGGAGTTTGTAGTAGGGGTTCCACCGATTTGGCTATGTCTGTTCAGGCGAGTAGCTAGAGCAGTACTTGTATATAGAAATGTGGTGGAGGCTGCCGAGGCCGAGGAGGCTGAGGAAGCCAGGGTGCCTAGAGATCATGGGGACCAAGGTGGTCCCAGTGGCCAGGGTGGCTAGGCTTAGTTCTAGGGCATTTTGATGGATGATGATCCACATTTTGTATATTATGTATATGACGGGATCTACAGATCAGACTCATCTATCTACAGACAAATATTTTACATATATATATATATATATATATATATATATATATATATATATTGGTTGTCGACTTATTTACAAGTGTTCTTTACATGTTTGCTGTATATTTTATGAAATGTGTGTGAGAAGCTAATCCAAAATATAATTAGCATATGCATCAGTCAATGAATTTTGGTTACGTGGGATATGATTGAAAGTAATAACTTCAAAATGTATTTCCAATAAACGAATTTGCATGAACTGACGTAACAAGGTAGGATTTTGTACCTGATAAGCTCGATTGAGCTGGGAAACTACCAACTGAGAATCCAAACGGACTTCAATTTGGGTGATGCCACATGAAAAAGCATCCCATAGGAGCTCAGTAACAACCCTATACTCAGCAACATTATTAGAAGCAGGACCTAGACAAGCGCCACCAGCGGCAACAAGTTGTCCTGTGGGAGAATAGATAACCCATGCTGGCGAAGCTAGGTTACAAGTGTGACAGCTGGCGCCATCAGCGAAACCTACATACATTTCGGAAGACATCTGCAACAACTAGCAGATAATATAAAAAACAAAACTAACAACCTATTGTACATAAAATACATACAATAAAAATACAAGAAAAAGTGCTAAGCCTAAGCATAGTACTTCTTCAGGTAGAGCCCATTTCTAGGCTCAGGCAGCTTATTCCCATCATAATCCACTAATTCATATGCGCCTTTACTCAATACTTTCGACATGATATAGGGTCCTAACCACATAGCCTTGAATTTTTCTGCCCCCAAGGGTTCTTTGTCTTGGTCCTAAAGCAAGACAAGTTCCCCTTCAGACAAAACCCTAGGTTTGACCATTTTATCATATTGAGATTTAACCCTATTTTTATGAGCCTGATTGGTAGTCAATGCATCTCTACGTTGCTCATCAAGGTGTTCTAGATGTACTAGACGTTTTTCAAGCTCAATCGTATCAGATAACAAATGAATGGCTATCTGCAAGGACATGATTTCACATTCAATCGGAGTAATTGCTTCCACCCCGTGAACGAGTTGGAAAGGGGAATAAACCGTGGCAGTCTTAACATTAGTTATGTAAGCCCAAAGAGCAGGATATAACATGATGTGTGAATCAGAACGGGCTGCATCAATTGTCTGTTTAAGGATAGTTTTCAAAGTCTTGTTTACAGCCTCGACCTGACCATTTGATTGCGGATAGTATGGAGAAGAGTGTTCTTGTCTAGATCCGAGCATTGTAGTCAGTTTCGTCATCATGTTATTTTGAAAATGACTGCCATGGTCAGTGAAAATCACTTTGGGAATACCAAACCTTGCAATAATTTGATTGAAAACAAAGAAAGCTGCAGTTTCCCTGCTGCTCTTTGAAAGTAGGCATTGCCTCTGCCCATTTCGTAAAATAGTCAACAGCGACAATGATGTATTTGTGCCCCCCATCCGAGACTGGGTTGCATTTCATGTAATCAATCCCCCATTTCATGAAGGGGCCTACCAAGAAAATAGGAAATGGCGGATCAGGATGCGACCGCATTTTTCTGGTGTAGAGCTGACATGGATGACAATGCTTCACGGCTTCCACACAATCTTTAAAGATCATGGGCCAAAAATAACCAGCACGCAATATATTCTGGGCCGTTGCTAACGCAGATAAATGACCCCCACATGCTCCACTATGGGAATCATTTAGGACAATCTCCGCTTCCTCATGAGTAAGGCAGCGACGCAAGATTGAATCTACCCCTCGTCGATATAATGTATCTCCTATAATGAGGTAGTTCTTGGCATGAAGGTGTAACTTACGTTGTTTCTCCCTAGAGTAAGCGGTAGGATACTTCAAAGTCTAGAGATATATTAGAATATCCCCATACCAAGGGTTAGAGGTGGATATGAGGAAGATGTGCTCATCTGGGAATGAGTCATCCTCCACCGCTGCATTTTCTTCGGTGGGAAATTCTGCTATCAGCTCAGCAAAAACTAAGGACTTTTTATACTTAGCGGATTGAAAATCCAAGTCAAACTCCTGAAGAATGACTATCCACTTGTTAAATTTTCCCCCAACAATCCATCGGGATAAAACATATTAGAATGGATTCACATCCGCCACTATTGTGGTGGTCCTCAGTATAATGTAGTGGCGCAACCTCTGCACAGCATAAACAGCTGCTAAGGCTAACTTCTCGACGCGGGAGTATCTAAGCTCAGGTTCGGCCAAAGCACAGCTAAGATAACAAACGACATGCTCAACGAGCTTATCGTCCTCCTAGACTAGCACTACCCCAATGGTTGACTCTGACGCGACCAGATATAATTTAAAATCCCTAGAATAATATGGTGGATGTAATAAAGGAGCCGGCAGCAAAGCTTTTTTCAATGCCCTGAACGCAAGTTGTGCAGTTTCATCCCATACAAAAGGATTGTCTTTTTTGAGCAAGCGCATGAAACCTTTAGTGATCTTGGCATAATTAACGATAAAACGTTGAAGAAAGTTGGACTTTCCTTGCAGGATTTGAAGTTTCCTAAGAGAACGA
Source organism: Pseudotsuga menziesii (assembly GCA_001517045.1). Taxonomy (NCBI): domain Eukaryota; kingdom Viridiplantae; phylum Streptophyta; class Pinopsida; order Pinales; family Pinaceae; genus Pseudotsuga; species Pseudotsuga menziesii. Next base: position 491,332 of record LPNX010050880.1, read on the forward strand.
GGAGGAGGCATATTTACAATGGCCTCAACTTTCAATGGATCCACTTGGATGCCTCTACTAGACACAATGAATCCAAGTAATCTTCCTGAATCGACACAGAAAACACACTTGTGGGGATTCAAGCGAATTTTATAGTATCTGCATCTTTCAAAAATCAACCTCAAATGATCTGGATGTTGGACCCTCTTGCGAGAATGTACAAGCAGATCATCAAGGTACGGTTCGACAATGGATTTTATGTCATGAAAAGCAAAGTTCATGGCTCGTTGAAAGGTAGCCCCAACATTTTTCAATCCAAATGGCATTTTTCTATACGCAAATGTACCCCAAGGGCAAATGAAAGCAGTTTTATGTTGGTCTTCCGGTTTAATTTGGATTTGATTGTAGCTGGAGAAACCACCCATAAACGAAAACACCTCACTCCCCGCACATGCATCTATGATCTGGTCAATAAATGGTGTGGCGTAATTGTCCTTAGAATAGGATTTATTGAGGTCTCTAAAGTCTGTACAAATGCGAATAGTCCCTTGCTTTTTATCAATGGGAACAGGGTTGGATACCCATTCAGTCAAAGCTATGGGATATATAAAACCAACTTTCAACAACTTTTCAACTTCTGCCTTCACAGCCGCCGCTTTATGCGGGTTCACGGATCTTAATTTCTATCTAACTGGCTTGGCATCAGGATAGGTTCAGATTTCATGTTGAACAATAGATGGATCAATGCCTGGCATCTCCTCATATGACCAAGCAAAGATATCGCGGAATTCCTTGAAAAGGGCAGTGTAGATGGCAATCTCCTCCTAAGAGCAGTTTGCACCTATATAGATGTTTTCCACGACATCTAGGTTTACAGAGATATTGATGGGTATAGTGGCGGAAATGTTTGCCATATTCCCCTCAGCAAACACCCCTTCCCTAGGGAAAGGGTTGATAGGTACCTCAATACCATCTCACAGTCTCACTTTAAACTCTTGGTTTTCTATCTTGCTCAGATCTGGAAGGAAATAGGATCGATGGTGAAGATCCTCACAAATATTATCACGTCCACTCATAGCTTCTAGAATAGCTTCATCGGAAGGTAAAATGGTATCTAAGCAATCTATGGAATGTAAAGAGTTTTCTTCCCATTCGGGCAAATAGACTTCTTCCAGATCATCTGAGACTGATAGAGGATTTGGAATGGGATCAGCAGCAGCTTGAGTGATGGCTTGATAAGCTACCTCTACTGCTGATAAGGGCACTTATGGTTCACGGGGATTTGGGAATACCCAAGGATCAGTCTTATCGCCAACCATAGCGATGGAATTCCCCACAATAGTAGAACCAATGTAGTTCACCAGGGATGGAAGGTCAAATGTGCCCATCAATGATGCATACATTCCAGCTCCCAAGCTCTGTGCAGCAGGTTTGGCCTGATCAACCAATGGTACAGTGGATTCCTTAGACTCTAAACGGCCTTTTCGGGTAAAATCAATTTGGTCAACAGTAACCAACTTGCCCTCATGTGGAAAAACCATGACACGAAGAACAACTGATGTAACAGCAGACATTGCATAAGTCCAATTCCTTCCCAAAAGCAAATTGTAGTCCAAGGGAACATCAATCACTTCAACTTCAATAGACACTGCTTTGCCTTCTAACTTAATCTCAAAAGCTAGCAGGATACCATGAGGACAAAAGGATCTTCCATCGAAAGCAGTAAGTAAAGTGTTTGATGCGACCAGCTCTGGGGATCCAAGAGCTTTCCAGCAGGCCAGGGACATAACACATGTAGAGGCTCCCTCGTCAACAAATTCCCTTCCAATGGTCTTACCACCATGGACGACATCTATTGATAGGGATAAATGGTAAGGAAGGTGAATTTTGACATCAAACAGATTGAATTTCGCCATGAGACTCGAAGAATCCATGCTACCTAAAGCTACTAAGAGAGCATCCCGCTGGGCAGGAAAACTCTGTAACACCTCTAAAGCTGACATTGCACACGGGGTTTGAGATAAATCTTCAACCACTGAGTATTTTGAAGCAGCCCTAGCATTGGGGTTATGCAAAGTCTTCTTGAAAACACCTTTCGGTATCTTTGACATAGTTTCGGCAGGTTTCTCTATTGTGAGAGGGTTGGAAGGTTCAACTACAGCTTTACCCTTCTCAGAAGTCTTAGTTTCATAGTTTTTATTCCTGGTTTGCAACAAATTCGAAGATCGAACCATGTTGATAAAATTAGGGTCAGGGGAAGTTTGAGTGCCCCCTGCTACATTAGAAGCTGAAGTAGAGTTCTGTCCTTGGGTAAACGGGTCCTTCAGGACAGCCGGTTGTTGAGCTTTGAGGAGCGTCTGGGCTTGATCCATAAGCGGACAAAGGTGAGTAAGGTGATCCTCTTGGCACAACTTACAAGGGAAATTAACCTTCTTCTTTTCTTTTTTTCCCCCATCAGCATTGCTCACGGGCTTTGGCTTGTTTTAGTTTCCCTCTCCCTTCCTACCTTTCCTTTTCTTCCCGTCGGGCTGCTGATTGCCCTTCTGAGAGGTTTGAGCAAAGACATTTGCATTCTGGGGAGAGGACGCAGCCTTTGCTGCCTTTGCTGTAGACTGTTTGACAAACAATTGGTGAAGTTGCTTAGTTAAAGACTCTACGGTGGGAGAGTTGACAGACCCAACCACACCATCGGTATGGGGTCCAGGATTAGGCTTCTCTGCTTCGTGCGAAGGCCTCGGTGCCTCAGGGATGATCTCATACAAGATTCCAGACTGTGAATAAATCAAGTCTAACTGCTGGGCCCTGAGTATGGCTTCTTCTTCATTCGTTACTCCTGATGTGGAAACATCCTTAGATATGTATGGCAACAGTGATTTAAGGAACCATTCTAATAGAAACTCAGGATGAATGGTGGCTTTGATAAGGCTCTTTTGTCTCCTCCACTCGTGGATATGATCCAAGATGTGGGTAGCCTTGTTTTGTCTAAAAGTAGACAACAAGTCTGTTTCGAAATCGTATCGAACCGGAAGATGAAAGTGGCTAAGGAAAGCACTAACCAAATCCCAGAAACTACTAAAGGCAGCAGAAGGAAATTCAATATACAATTTGGCCGTTGTACCCGTCAAGGTCCTTTGGAATAGCCTCAATCTAATTGAGTACTCATTCAACGAATTGGAAGAACACCATAAGTGAAAAGTGGTGGCATGTGCCCCAGGATCTTCACCGTCTTTACCTTTGAACTTAGGGATGTCCGATAGCAATTTGGTGGGAATAGGTGGCCACAAGGGGTCATGCCTCACCAAGTCATTTATCAATTTTGACAAGTATGGCAAGTTTAAAGTTGCCAAGAAAGGAAGCTTGGGCCTAACCGGGGTTGTAAATGTGCCAACTTGGGGATTTGAGGGACCTTCCCCCGAATGCCCATGGGTAAAAGTGGGGTTGCCCCTAGCCACCAGTTGTGAAGTGGTAAGGTTGCTTTGAAACAGATTCCATCCGTAAGCCACAGGATTTTGTGTGGGAGGTGCAGTGTAAGTGGTTCGGGCCGTCCCCATAGAAGCAGGGGTCTGAAAGACTGGAGCAGGTATCCCTCTGCTAAACAACGAAAAGGGAGAGCTCATGTATGGGACCGAAATAGGGGTTTGGAAGCTCTTACTGTAAGAGGTTTTGTTCCTAAACTGCACTCCTACATATGAAGGAGATGGACCTACGTATGGACTGGATGGGGTAATGTGCCCTCCATTCCAAGGAAATCCTTGGACATAAGCCGAGGATCCTACCGGACTACTCTGGGTAGTGTAAGGGAAGGAAGAAGGAATGGTAGGTAAACTAGGGATCCCAGCAACCGTGTTACCAGAAGTACCTCCTATGTTAGAGTGAACCGGTGGTTGAACCACCCGGCTCACTAGAGTCAAAGGTGTAGAAGGGAAACTAGATCTAGGGGCACTTACCGGGGGAGGTAGTACCCCTTCAACCGGAAGGGTTGAGGTAAACACAAAAGAACTTTCTTTTGCAGAAGACATGACTCTACCCATAGGGACACGTAGCACTGGTGAATCAAAAGGTCTAACCTGAATGATCACAGGATTGTTTAAATCAGTTAAGGGGTAGTTAAAATTTCTTGCAAACTCATCAGTCTGCAATTCTTCTATCCCAACTATGTCAAGATTGAAATGGTTAGCAATGAGTTCTGTTTCACCAAGAGTCTCACTTATTCCTACAGGTTCGAATGAACCGTCTGTGTCTAATCTCCTCCTTTGAGGTAAAGGTGGAGGCTCCAATGCAGTGATAGGAGGAAGGTTTCTCAACCTTCTTGACCTTCTAATAGGTTGGTCCTCCAGAATTAAAAATTTAACAAATCACACCCTAAGGCCAACTAAACACAGGAAAAACCACAGAGCATACACTAAAAAGTTCCTAGCGTCTCAAGCAATCAAACCAGGGTAAAAGATATACTTTCCTGAAGAAAGTTGATGAATGATTACTTGACGTCCTTGAAGTGGTTCTTAGGCACAAGCGGAGGAATCACCCACCGCCCTCCTACACTTTCAACAAGGGTTACCTTCCAAGATCGTTCAAGGTGAACCAGAAATAGCCTTCCGGTTTACCTAGGTATGAACCCTAAAAAGACAAGAGACTAAAGGCTACCTTGGCAATACCAACAGTCTGGGGGGACAGTTGTCAGCCGAACTCGTATGCATGGGCAGGGTAACTGAGCCCGAAACTCTATCTACGACAGAATCCCCAGATGCGTAAAATTCCTGGGTTACGTTTTGACAAGGATTCGGAGGGTTATCTCCTCTGTCAAAGCCTCCACGCGACCTAGTGCTTAACTCCCATTTCAAAGGAGCTTCCCAGATACAGTGATGCAGTCAAGGATTTCCCTAAAGAAAGGTCCACTACATCTGAGTTTATAACTTGTGGGAAGTTTACACTTCCTAGCCCAGAAGTCTAGCCTAAACTAGTAGGTGAAAGGCCCCTAAAACAAAAACTTACTAGTAAATTTTAATTTATGCGTTCATTTTAAAGGGTTGTTCTTTACTCAATAGGAAATGGAGTGGTATACTTTATGATGTTTCGACTCAAACAAGAAATAAATGAAAGTAAAGGTGTATTCAAAGCAAAATTGCCATTATAAAAACAAACTTCTTTTTTAATTTTTGCAAATATGTATTGATGAATTGAAAGCAACGATGAAAGAAACCAAGCCTATGTTTTTGTAGTTTTTTGATATAATATTTTTAAATTGAAATAAACACTACTTATGCAAAAATCACAATGCAAAAGCTTTAACTATGTTTTCTTTTCACTTTTAAAAATAATCAAAATTCTACTATGCATCTACAATGCACTATGCTTGAGCAAACTTGACGCTTATAAACTGTATAAAAGTAACAAACTTAAGCAAACAGGCTGACAAGACCCAAAAGAACACCAACAAAGGGAGGCTAGGAACCCTAGCTTGGGTGCTACCAATGACAAAGAATCACTGCAGACTTACAAAGGCAAGTGGCAACCAGCCACTGTCAGAAGTTAGACTGGAAAAACAAAGCCCAAGACCCTGATCACTGATCTGGACTATTACACTTTAACCCACAACCCAAACAGGCCAAAACACTTCAGTATGCAAGCAGTAAACAAACCAAGCAAAAAGACTCAAGAGCTTCCGAAAAAGCAAAGAAATGTGATCACCAACAGTATTCATACCGACTACACAGCATTCTTTAAGAAATACTACTCAGAAATAGGGACCAAACAAAGAAAAGAACAAGCAAAACTTATCTTAAAAATCCCCACTTCCAGGAGTATTCGCGACTGTCTAGTATTACAACCCACGAATGCAGACCAGTATTCGCGACTATCTAGAAAGACAACCCGCGAATGGGTATAAATTTTTTCTCAAAAAATCAAGAAAAAACCCAAGAATTTCAAATGCTGAAGCAAGTATTGAAATAGGATAACAAATCACAAATAGACTCACAAGCAAAACTGGTCAGGAGGACAGAAAACAACCTACAACAGTCCGGGCTCCCCAGCGGAGTCACCAGTTCTATTGTACAGGATTATGCACCTAATAACCTAAGGTATGGGGTTACCAACATACTCAATTACTTGCAGACAATTGACTTCTAAAGTACAGAATAAGAAATAGAAAGATCAAAAGGACTTACTTGTTAAACGAAGGTCGATCCTTGCTAATCTTCTTCTTCTCTGTTCCACTTCCAAAGTCTTCAAGATTGCTCCTCTTTCACCCGTCAAGAAACACATTTCTAGATACAAGATGATTCATATATGTATAATCAGGTTAGATAAGTCACATATAAGATGCATAAGCATAAACATTTATCAAACCAATACACATGAAACACATATGGAAGAAGTAATCTCTTTATTATCAATAATGGAAAGAGTTCAG
>LPNX010050880.1:497750-518345 GCA_001517045.1 Pseudotsuga menziesii
GTACTCCTCTGCAACCAAAGGATTCCTAGTTCAACTGCTCCAAAGACTTCTGTAGAAACTCCACCAGCATAAATTTTCTCTCCAAGTGTGAGTAATCAACACCCTCCCCAAGGCCTGTATTTATATGGGTGAAATAAGGCAGTTCTAGAAGGTTGGGGAAGTTGTAGCAGTTAAGGAAATTAAGTTAAATAACTTAACTAATCTCCCATTAGCGCGTGTTTTTATGTTTTAATGTTGAGACACATTCGCGGGTCTGTAGTAGAGAAACCCGCGAATGATTCACGACTATGTATAAGCGCAACCCGTGAATACATGGATTCGCGACTTGCTACAAAGGAGAATCATGAGTGATGCGCGAGTTGTATATAAAGAGAGTCACGAATACATCTCAACATAGGAAAAAATGGAAAAATGATTAGCTAGATGGAGGAAGCATGTATTTCATGACAAGCCAATCTATAGTGTTTTAGGCAAAGCTCTATCCATAAGTGTCCTTTTGTGTGCCAACATGAGGGATGTCGGCACTCGGACGGAGAGGTGCCATTCAGGTGTATAACACACCATACATAAACCAAAATTCAATTTATTTCGAGATAGATTCTCATTTTTATCAAATTGTAACTACCTCACCCTGTTGTTTATTTAACACTCGCCCCGAGATTTTCTTGACGTTTCTCCTATTACTGTGTTAATAAGAAGTGATGAATACTATAGATTGGTGTTATGGATTGTATTCAGCGTAAGTAAAGAACATGATGCTTTAGTATTGTTTCTTACCAAGGACAGTTATGAGACCAATACATTGTATTTATTGTTTTGTTTAATTTGTAAATGGAAAGAATCTCCTAATTGGGTGTGTAGGGAATTTTTGAAGGGTGGACAAAATACTTAAAAACATCTTGCAGGAAAAGGGGTAAGAACAGGCGTATGAACTCAAGTTAAATGTAAATAAACATAAACATTTATGTGTGTTCAATATGTTCTTATGTAGTCTGATCGTAAATAATAATATGTACATTAGTTATTATCTTTGGTATTCCCTAATGTTAGAATATAATCCATCAGGATTATATATTGTAAATAAATAAATAAATCTGAATAGTAGGAAGCCAAAAAGGCTGGGCGGAAGGTGAAACAAAACCGTCATATGATTTGTATAAGTATATGCATTAGCAAAGGAATAAAGTGAATCAGGAGTTATACCTATCAATGGTATCAGATCTTGGCTATTTTCCGTAACTCCTGCCTGGCTGCATTTCAGTCCTGGCATTCTGCCTGCTTCGTCAGTCTTCCAATCGCATGCATTGTATGCATTATTTTCTTTGCATACCTAACCCTAATTCTTGGTATATTGATGACTGATATTGGTATCTTGATGTTGCGATATATGTTAAAGACTGATATTGGTATCTTGATGTTGCGATTTTACGAAGATGTAAGAATTGTATTCAGTAACTCACTAAAGACTGCGATTTTATGAAGAGACTGTGATTTTGTGAAGATTTCTGTTGAGTGTGTTCTTTACCTTATTGTACATTGAGGTATAGAGAAATATTATTAACCCTAATTCTTTCACACTGAAGCTTTGTGCTGTGACCTCTTTATTTGCATATCTCCACTCTCACTGTAAATGTGTTCTGGAATGTTTTATGACTGGTCTGGTACTCTGTAGTCCATTGGATCTGGTGCTCCATACTCCGTGTGAGATCTGAATATTTCCTCCTCGATTTCTGAGTGAGCCATTGTTTTTATACTTGTTGGAATTTCTTCATGCTTCATGATTTCATCTTTACCACCCTCATTGACCTCAAAATTAGAAGACTCACTCACTGTTCTTGGGTTGTTGCATGCTGTGTAGTTCTGACACTGGTGCAATTCATGGTTTTCGTTTCTGTTACGAGGCTCCTTTGCTCGCTGGTGTCCTTCCATAGGCCCTCCTAGCCTTTTGTAGACACGGCATAGGGAGAGTTCACTCTTATGAATTCTTTGACATTCGATCTATGGCAGCATGTATTCATTCATGATCTAGCTCATCCTGCGTGAAGAGACTGCTGGCTGGGTTGGAGAATAATGGTGTATACATGCTGCTATCAGTGAAGACTGATCATATATATACTGCGTTGGAGAATAATGGTGTATACATGCTGGTGTATACATGCCGAGATCTCCGTTGAGATTGTTTGAAGATTGAAGACTCAGTGAAGACTGCGTTGAACACTGTAATAGCGTGGAGGTAAACTATTTTTTGAAATGGACCATGAATGCATAATATATTGACTGATATATATTGAAGATGGTGTCGTCTGTGGGAACCCTAATTTTCTGAGTTAACCCTAATTTTCTTGCTGAAGACTTGTGTGTTTGACATTATATATGTTGCGTGGAGAGTTGTATATATGTTGCGTGGAGAGTGACTGATATATATCTTTTATGCTGAATAATAATGTATGTTGTATATCATGCTGACTGATATATTGTGTTTGATATGCTCACTGATATTAAGCTTAATATTGAAGAATAATGTATGCTGACTGATATATCATACATTGAAGAATCTTGTGAAAAATATATGTTGTTTTGTTGGTGTTGATTGCATTAAGAATGCTTGTGCAATTGGGAATATTACCACTGAGCAATTTTTCTGCTGTTGCAAGTTCTTGAAGCTACCCGCGTGGAGTCTTTTGGGTGTGTTGACGAGAGAACTCATTTCTCTGGGTGCTGCTACAAGCCTGCTGCTGTGTATTTGAAGCTCGTATATTTTGTATATTGAAGAAGCTTGTGTATGCTCACCTGAAGATTGCATTGTATTCACCTTGGCAGAGACTGTAGACCTGCAAGGTTATTGTTTTTTTCTATTTGTCATTGTTGTAAATTACACTAACAGTTGTAAAAGATGCAATCTATAGAATCTATAGTTGGTGCCACTCTCACTGGAAAAGACACTTATTCCGAATGGTGGAGGAAGATCAAATCTTCCTTCATCTACAATGACCTTTGGGATGGAATTTGTGAAGGTACCACAATAGAGACAGCAGCTGGAAAGACCATAACCAGAGACCCAGAACCTCCAGAATCCAAGAAAGAGAAGGCCATTTAGAGAACAAAAGACAAGAAAGCTTTAGCGGTAATCACTTCCACAGTGAGTGAGGAGGTGAGCCAGCACATGTTGCCTGCAAAATCATGTTTTGAAGCACTAAAAACATTAAAAGGTCTGGATGATTCACACTCTGAAATGGAGGTTATTCAACTAACGTTAAAACTATTCAGCTTAGAATTAAAAGACAATGATCCCATGTTAGTTGCCTCTGAAATCAAAGCCATCATGCACAAGATTCAAGCCTCTGGTATGAAACCAGATCTTCCCCTTGCAGCATTTGTAAAATGTTTGTATCCTACTCACTCCAACTATCTTGATTCATTGCAAGCTAGTGACAAGTTCAAATCACTAACATTTGACACCCGGGTAGAAAAGATAGCTGACAGAGAGAAAGCCTTTGATAAGAAGACAATCGAGCCTACTGGAGAATCACTTTGCTTTGCTCAAAAAGAAAAGAACCACACCAAATACCAATCCAAAGATCATCCCAAAGGAGAAAGCAGCAAGAGAGGCAGAGGAAGAAGAAACTTCAGAGGCAGAGGGGACAGAAACAACTTCAGCAAAAGATCTGATTTGCAGTGCAAGCGTTGTGGAAAGACTGGACACACATCAGATCAGTGTTGGGCTTCATGGGACTCCATCAAAGACAAGCATAACCAGAAGAAATATGACAATAAAAATGAAGATGATAGTAAATCTTCTGATTCTTCTCATTGTATTGTTGCACATTGTAATCTTGGAATTAATGAAATGAATTCACTTTCATCTTACAAAGATTGTTGGCTGCTTGATATTGGTGCAACATCACACATGACATTTAGAAAATAATGTTTTGAATAACTTAATGAAACAATAGATGGAATAGTTTACTTTGCAGATAAGTCAAGTATTAAACCAAAGGGAATGGGCACCATTCGACTAAAGATGCCTGGGTTCCCTGATTTCTTGTTGAAGAATGTTCTTTATCTTCCAGAGTTGCAGAGAATCCTGCTGTCCTTGGTGGATATTCGACAGCAAGGCCATTCCATCCACATGTTTGATGGAATTGTTGAAATAAGAAAGTCCTCTGAAAACCAAGTCATCATGACTGGATACGAAGATGGGAAGCTGCTGAGGCTAAAGGGTTCATCTGCAAGAGTTCATAACTATGCCTACCTCTCTCAGAATGGAGAAGGTAATTTGTCATCTAGTTCATTGTGGCATGCAAGATTTGGTCATCTAAATTATAACAGTCTTCGTTTGTTGAGAAAGAATGGTGTATTTAGTTTTCCCACCATTCCCAAAGAGAAGAAAAAATGTGATGCATGTATATTAGGGAAACATAGTAAGCTGCCATTCCATGAATCTAATTTCAGAGCAAGTAGGAAATTAGAACTAGTGCATTCTAATTTATGTTGCCCAATGCCAAGTCCTTCTGCAAATGGGAATAAGTATTTTATGAGATTTGTTGATGACTACTCAAGAATGTGCTAGATTTACTGTTTAAAGATAAAATCAAAAGCATTTCAAACATTCAAAGACTTTCATGCATTGATTGAAAAACAAGAACAATCAAAAATTGGTACACTTCGTACTGATAATGGGAAAGAATACACTTCAAATGCTTTTGAAGATTATCTTCACCAACATGGAATTGCACATCAGACTACCGTTCCCCACAATTCTCAACAAAACGGTGTAGCAGAAAGAATGAATAGAACCATAGTGAATATGGTTCGCTCAATGATGTTTTTCATGAATGTAAAACTAATGTTTTGGGGTGATGCAGTAAAATGTGCAGCATATTTGAGAAATAGAAGTCCCTCAAATGCTATTGATAACAAGACTCCACATGAAATGTGGTTTGGCCATCTCCCTTCAGTCAGGCATCTCAGATTTTTTGGTTCCACTTGTTATGCCTTGATTCCAAAGGAGAAAAGAAACAAGCTTGGTGCTCGAAGCAGAAGATGCATTTTCCTGGGGTACGAAGAATACTCCAAGGCATACCATCTGTATGATGAGGTAAACAAGAAATTTGTTATTTCCAGAGATGTCATTTTTCTTGAAAGTAATAAAAATGACCAATACATTGAGAGACAGCTTGATCATTTGGAAAGTAATCCTCATCCAAAGACATATTCTGAAAATGAATATGAAATTCCAAACCTTGAAGGGGGGATTCCTATTCTGGATCAACCATTGGAATTTCCATATGAAGAACCAACTCCCCCGCATGAAGAAGTTCCTGCTACTTCACTTGAACAAGAGGTTCAAGTGGATTATGTGATTGATAGAATTGAAAGACTCTCAATCAATGATGAAGCACCACCAGCTGATCAACTAGGACCATCATGGAATATTCCTAAATGGGCCACAAAGACACTTGAAAGTGTCGATCTAGATGAAGTTGGAAAGACAAGAACGAGAAGTTCGAAAAGACATGAAGATGGAGGAGGAGCAGATAATTCAGGTGATGACATGGATGTATCATTTGATTGTGAATTTAATTTATCTGCTAACTTTGAACCAACTTCCTTTGAAGAAGCTTCTACTTGTGTTGAGTGGAAAGAAGCTATGCAGAATGAGTATGATGCACTCATGAAGAATGGAACTTGGAAGCTAGTTGACCCTCTAGTTGGAACCAAACCAATTGGCTGCAAGTGGGTGTACAAGAACAAATACAGATCAGATGGCTCACTTGACAAGCACAAAGCGAGGCTTGTAGCAAAAGGCTATGCATAGATGGAAGGAATTGACTATGAAGAAACATTCTCTCCTATAGAAAAATGGGCTACCATACATTGTCACGTCCCCATGCCTCCGACCGGCAAGGAGGACGTGACTAAGAGCTTAATTCGACCGGGTTAAGAGCCCATGAACATGTACAGGCTTAAATACAATGCCTAAATTGCTAAAACAGATTGCTGACAAGAATGCATGACAGTATAACATGCACAAATTCAATTGTTCATCATACACAGCCTAATTAATTCATTTTGCACAGCGGAAACAACATGCATTTAAACAAGCATTCTTCAACATGTTCATTATTTTCATTAATAGAAATATAGATGCAGAGGTAAAATACACAAGATCACTCATCTTATGAACGCCTTGCTCCGCAACCAGCTACGTCGCTGCAACGTTCCACCCAACCATAGGCCAACGTGCTCCTTAATCTCTCAGTAACGCTGCCACCCCCGAGCTGGGCATGATTCTCCAAGGAATAAGGGAACTAGCAGGCTTACACATAGCCAAGGATGTCCAAAACACACAGCCAAGCCAACTCAGTTGGGTTTATCAGGCCATTGAGGAGCTGATGGAGGCAATTTGCTAAGCTGGTGAGCTCACTACAGAGCCAAGAACACCTACACCAAAACTAGCCTGACCTCTAAGACACCCATCCACACACAACACAAGGAATCAGTCCCTTCTCTGCTACACAGTCCCTTAGGCCCTGCATTCCCTTCCAGTGCTATTCAGGGGTGATGGAGAAGAAGGCCAGCCCTCTAGTTTTGTCTGTGTGGTCTCTAGCACCAGGTTTATCAAGCAACCAAGCCAAAATCTGTACTCCTCACATAGTCCAAAGACTAACCATTGCATTCAGGCAATCAATTTAGCTAACACATCTTGAAGAGTAAAAACGAATTACACAGCCCCATACGTAACAGCAAAAATGGCTCACAACATGGGGGAAAACACACAGTCCTGAAGCTTATCAGGGAAACCAACTCACAGCAGGGAAAAACGTCCCAAATAGCCAGTGTGTGAGACCCAAAAGTCAGTGAGACAACCAAAAACGTGAATGGCTCTTCCCAGCCATGGTAAAAACTCATGAAATCACAAAAAACGTGAATGGAAAAATGCACCAGCAGCTGCAAAAACGTGAGGAAGACAACCCAGGCCCTATCATTACAAAAACGACCTCCAATCCCTGGGAAAAATGAATCCAACAGCCAAAACGTGAATGGAATCACACAGGAAAAACTCCAGCTGCTCCCAAAACGTGAGGAAACTGAAAAACGTGAATGCCCAGCCAAAAATGGCATACGTTTTTGGGTATTTTTCTTGCCAAGGAAGTCAGAACATGATTTTCAAAAATGGGTCTCTGCCCAATTCGAATTTTGGTTTCCCATACTCTTCCTCTTCCATGCAGTAACTAACTCAACCACATTCTGGCAGAATTAAATGATTGGGGAAAAAGACAAGAAAGGTAGTTGACAGCTTGATGGGTTCTCTCATAGACATTTGGCTTTTCCCCATTGACCCATAGGTTAAATACTTCACCCCCCTTATCCTTAGAAAATCATGCCCCATTCGATTTGGTTGCCGCGGCCGTAGCTGGTTTTGTCCATTAATTAATTATGATGCATATTTACATAATGGCCAACATAATATGTGCCGCATGCCCCGATATTCAATCGGTGACAAATTTTAAATCCAAAACATAGCATAACCAATCAATGGTGGGGACTTGGCCTTTAGCTCCACACCATGATCATTACAATATATACATCATGTACATTTAATGTAACGGGGTCAAAACCGGGACATTACATCCATACCTTACTCTCTTTAGCTACTTAGAAAGGGTGGAAAGTTCATCAGATGGATGTGAAGACTACTTTATTGAATGGAGACATGAAAGAGAACGTCTTCATGTCTCAGCCAGAAGGCTTTGTTGTGAAAGGAAAAGAACAAAAGGTATGCAATCTTGTCAAATCCTTGTATGGCCTAAAACAAGCACCTCACACATGGTATGAAAAGTTAACCGAGCATCTTTTGAAGTTAAATTTTGAACATTTTGATCTTGATGATGCAACACTGTTTATAAAGAAAGTTGGAAGATCTATTGTGTATCTTGTGGTGTACGTAGATGATCTTTTGATGACAGGGAACAATGCGAGCTATATAGCATCCATAAAGAAAGATTTGAAAAAGATCTTCGAAATGACAGATATGGGACATCTCCACTATTACTTAGGAATTGAAGTCACTCAACATCCTAAGTACATATTCCTATCTCATAAAAAATATGTTGGAGAACTACTAAACAAATTTTGCATGACAGAATGCAATCCTATATCTACTCCAATGGAACAGAAAATGAAGCTCACATCAAGCGAAGGAAAGGAATTTGAAGATGCGACCAAGTATCGACAACTTGTAGGAAGTCTTATCTACCTTACAACAACTAGACCATATAATTCTTATGTTGTTGGCATACTTTCAACGTTCATGCATAAACCTTGTGAAGGACACTGGTCAGCTACAAAGAGGGTTCTAAGACACTTGAAGGGGACTCAAGACGTTGGACTCAAGTACTCTAAAGTGGATGAATTCAAACTTATTGGGTACTCAGACTCAAATTTTGATGGCGATAAGGAGACAGGAGTATCAACTTCTGGATACACTATGAGTCTTGGATCAGCAGTTGTCTCATGGAGATCACGCAAACAGTCAGTTCCAGCAGATTCAACAACAAAAGCAGAATATGTGGCTACAGCTGAAGCAACGGAAGAAATAGTATGGCTCAGGAATATACTTAAAGATTTGCAAGAAAAACAAGAAAATTCCACTCCATTATTGGTCGACAATACTTCTGCAATCAAGCTGGCTAAGAATCCTAGATTCCATGATCCAACCAAACAAATCAACAAAAAGTATCATTTGATTCGACATAATGTAGAGGCCAAGACAGTCCATCTTCGACATTGTTCCACAAATGATCAAATTGCAAACATCTTCACCAATGTGCTTGGATGAGAAAAGTTTGAAAGATTCATAAACATGCTCAAACTTATGAACACCCCTTCGGATTAAGAGGGGGATTGTTAGAATATAATCTGTCGGGATTATATATTGTAAATAAATAAATAAATCTGAATAGTATGAAGCCGAAAAGGCTGGGCGGAAGGTGAAACACAACCGTCATATGATTTGTGTAAGTATATGCATTAGCAAAGGAATAAAGTGAATCGGGAGTTATACCTATCACTTAAGAATGTTTTATGGATAAGTATAATGCTAATGAGATTAATCCAATTGTCATAGCTAAATCTACTTGTTATAAAGTAAGCAGTTTCACATTCTTTCTAAGAATCGATTCTAGTTCATTTGGGGATGATACAATTTGGGTGTCTTTGATGAAGTTATCTTATGTACATATCGATGTATTTATCTTATGTTCTCATGGTAAGGATGTTGTAGATGGTAGAAGGATTTCTTATGAATAAACTGAATCCAGAGGAAAATTGTATAAGGAAAAAATTGTTTGTTAATCCTTATAAGGCGATAGATAATCTAACAAGGGATAAAATCTAGAGTTATCACTTAAGGGTTCCTTTTTCCTAATCTGTTAAAATAAGGATCCTAGTAATGAAAGGAATGGCTGATTTTTATTTCAGTATGCTTACCTTCATCACTCAAATGTCATAAGTGTAGTGGTATCGTAGACTTACATTTATAATTCAAGAGGAAATTTTTTTTTACCACCCTTGGGATCATTACAATTTCATGTTGGAGCTAGCTCGGGGGGGTCTGAATTAGAACCAAGAAGGGTCCGCGGTCATGGTTGGGAGGGAGGTGGTGCTTCCAATGTTATCAGTTTATCATCCCTAAGGTGAGAGATATAAAGTGTTTAATTAATTCTATGTGTTTAAGTGTGCACGACCTATTAGATTTTAACAAGCTGCCTAGTTGCACATAAGAGGTTTCTACATTTCCAAGCTATTTTAATTGTGATTACACGTTGTAATTATAGACATTATGATTTTGATTAAGATGTGTAATTTTACTTCCCATTAGATTGAATAATTGTTTCATGTTCGTTTTATTAGTTAAATTAGAATATCATTTTGTATAAAGACTCTATGGTGAATTTTCCAATGACATTTATATGAAACTAGTTTTAAAATTTTAATTACATGTTAGGGTTTAGTCTAGACACAATATTTAGTTTTGATTGAATCTAGCAACGAGATCTTTCAAAACTATAGAAAACAATATTAAAACTATAAATATAAACCCTAAAACCACAGTACACGTATAATGTTTTCTCCCAATAATAACTATTATCAAATAAATTTATCCATTAAAGGACACTATTAAACTAGAGTGATGGACCACAGATTGATTCCCTTGAAAACGAAAACTCCTCACATTATTAAATAACACAAAACACAGTAAGATTACTATAAAAATTATGTGCAGCGTTCGATGCTTAACCATATTTAAAGAATTGGTAAATTATGGATAGGCCATCCAAGGAATCTAACTAAACAAAATAAATAAATAGATTACAAAACTCCACGTTATGATTTAAACTACTCATTAACCAAACTAATAAAACTCTAATCAAATATCGAGGGATCGAATCCCTTAACAAACCAAGGAAACCTTATAAAGGAAGTGCAACACTCATTTCTTTATACATTAAACCAATCAATAAATGGGATAAACAAATATTCATAAAGGAATCCAATCCCTTATGTTACACCCCAATTTTGACCCTGTTTGCATTAAAAATGTATATCATGTATATATTGTAATTAATCGTGGTGTGGATCTAAAGGCAGAAGCCCCACCATCGATTTAATGTTTTATGTTCCAGCAATTAAAATCATTGCTGATGGTATATCATTCTATTCGACACAATATAATTTTAACATCATGTGAATATGCAATATAATTACAAACCCCAACCAGCTATGTCTATGCAACGTTAAAAGAGATGGGGGCATTATTCTCCTAAGGAATAGGGAGGGAAATTATTTAAACCTTTGGGCCAATTGGGAAAATCCAAATGTCAAAGGGAGAACCCATCAAACCCTCAACTACCCATTTTGTCTTTTCCCCAATCATTAAATTCTGCCAGAATGTGGTTGAGTTAGTTATTGCATGGGGATGGCAAGAGTATGGGTAGGAAATTCGAATTTTGGGGAAAACCCATTTTTGAGGAAAATCAATTTTGACTTTTACAGCAAGAAAGCACCCAAAAAATGCATACCCATTTTCCCATACACCCACGTTCTTCATTTTGCTCACGCAGGGAAAGCTTGGGAGCTATTTTTGACCTCCACAATTTGCTTGCTATATTTTTCCTTCATGATTTTGGCCCCTGGATGTTTTGCCCCATCATCAGAAATCCACGTTGGGTTCTCTCTCTCAAACACATGGAAGTTTGGTGTGTGTGAATTTTGATTTTGGGTTTGTTGTGTATTTCTTCCTCACGTGGATAGTCGTTCTTCATTTTCTAGAGTTTGATAATTTCTTTTCTTTGTGATGTTCTTGTGGTTGGGTTCTTCCCAATGATTTCTGTTGCATTTGGGCCAATGTTTACCAAGTTGAAAATTGTTTTGTGTTTCCCAACGATTTTGAGGAGAGACCCCATCCTCTTGGGTGTTGTTGATGAATTCGTTTTTGGACACGTTAGGGCTAAAACGTCCCTGGGATACGATTTATTGTTAGTGGGTTGTTCTTACCCTCCTTGAAAATTAATTTTGTGGCTGAACTGTTTTCCTCAACCCATAAATGGTGTATATTCTTGTGTATGCAATTGTTCTTTAGACTGTGTAAGAGTGGAAAGGATTCTGCTTGACAAACATAGTGTTTTGCAGGATCCTCATAGACAGAGCTAGAGGGTTATCTCTCTTCTCTACATCCCCTGAATAGAACTGGAAGGGAATTCATGTCCTCAGGGACTGTACAATAGAGAAGGGAATGATTCCTTGTGTTGGGTGTGTGTGGAGGTCTTAGGAGTCAAGCTAGTTCTTGTGAAGGCATCCTTAGCTCTTTAGTGATCCCACTAGCTTAGAAAACAATGCTTGCATCTCCTCATAAACACATAAACCCAACTTGTTGGCTTGGTTATGTGTTGTTGTGTTTCCTTAGCAGTCTAATAAAACCAAACAGAGTTTTTTCTTGACTGACTTTTGACATATCTTTGGCTATGTGTGAACCTGATTAGTTTCCTTATTCCTTGGGGAATCATGCCCATCTCGGGGGTGGCAGTGTTTCTGAGAGATTAAGGAGCACATTGGCCTATGGTTTGGTGGAACATTGCAACAACATAGCTAGTTGCGGGGCGTTCTTCTTCATAAGATAAGTATTCTTGTGTTTAAATCCCTATAATTACATTTTATAATGAATTACAAAGAACATGTTCCATACTTTAATGTATGGTTTTGCTTCCACTGTATGGTAATAAGGTATGCATGTTTTAGTTCAAAGCATTTCATTTTTTATTATTATGTTCATGGGGCTAGTTTCCTGGGTAAATAGCACCAGTGGTAGCGTCATCTTCACCGGTCGGAGGGTCGGGGACATAACACTTAGCAACTAAACCACATAAACCAATGATTGGAAGCCGTTGTTTATAATATTTAAAACAATTTAGAAAAAATATAGAAGTCACGCATGGGTCACAGATCTCTATCCATCTTGTACAAGGATATGCTAACCTTGACATATGCTCACATATTACATTTGCGAAAAACAAAAAAATAAAAATACATATAAACTACCCACACTACAATAAGATTCATCACGATTTCTCTGAAACAAAGGCTAATATCCTATCAATGTTTTAAGAAGAACACTTTACTTTAAAAACCAAAACATAAATACAGTCAAATTCATAAATGATATGCATTAACCCAAGATCGAATCTCATGAGCTCCAAATCGGAATGTTTAAACAATATTAAATAAATAAACAAACACAAAATATATCTAAACTATCGAAACCCCACATTGAATCACATAAAGCTCCAACTAGGACTATTTAACTCTGAGAAAGAAATAACCCAAAATAAAACATTACAGGTTAACTATCGAATCCCACAAGCTCTCATTGGGAGCGTTTTTTATTATTTAAAACAAATAATAAAAATTAAATGCTTAGCCAATCATTGAATCCACTAATCCATTGACTATATGTATGCCTATACTAGAAAATAGCTTATAAACTTTACAACTACACGGGTTATCCCATATAGGCAAGCATGGCCATGCTTATACAACTGCCATAAAAACAAGAGTACTAAAACAAAACAAACTATAGCATTATCACCCTACACCAAGTAACATGTCCAAACGAATAACAATGAACATAGTTAGGGTTTCCCTCAGCAACATACATAAATGCATCTAAAATATTATGATACAACTAAACCATAAACACACACACGTGAATCTACCAAGAAACCAAATAAAGCATGAATCCAGGGATTTTCCCTTTATGTTTATAAACATAATCTAAATTCAAAAATTGAAGACATTTATCATTAAGAGAGGTAAAATCAATTTAAAATTCTAAACCATTTCCATAAAACACAGTGTGGGTTTAAAACCCGAACTATATCCAAAGTCAACAATAAACTACCAGAACAGCATTATCATAGTGCCGTTGTGGAGTAATGGAACTAATATATTTTTAACCATCGAATAAACTAAAAGACAATGCTCACAGCAAATGAAGAAATCAACCTAGGAAGGAGAAATGAATACGAGGGATCATATCAAATACTTACAATTTCTCTTCACAAATAATACTATTAGTTGCATAATTCAATCTAGTTTCTATAGATGCTATCTTTTTTTAAATTTGATGTGATCCACTAATTTTATTTATTATATTTCTTAGAAGGTGTGTGGATTGCTTTAAAATTTAATAGAATTCATTGGAATGAAAATTCAATAACTTCTTAAAGACACGATAAAAAAAATTGAAAAAATCATAGTGCTCAACATTGATGTGTTGTATTCAAAAGGATACTTTTTTTTTGAATTGCAAATTAGGGAAGGTCCTTTGTAAAACTAAAATTTCAGTTTTATGCTAGTTTTTCAGATTGGTCCACTTCAAAAAATTCTAATATTATTGCATGTGGTTGTTGGATACAAACTTATAGACAACCTTTAGTACAATCTGTCTAGATCATCATAACATATTTTGTTTTTAATGAACAATAGTTGAATAATGAATAAACTGATGTCAAAAAACATGACTATTTATCATAATTTCATTAGTTAAGAGCATACTGTCAAACACTTGAAAAATTGACATGTCAAATGCCAATAAAAAAATCTAAAAAATAACCAATAGAAAGCTAACATAATTCTTTGCAACTTTTTTTTTTACTATAAAATGAAATTCTAAATCCAAATCTAATTTTTCTTTGCTCGAAGTTGAAAGACATGGAAAAACAACACTGCTTTTCTCATAACCCCCTCCCCCCCAAAATAGACACCCAGATTCATGATTTCACTGAGTACATAACTACTCCAGCAAGATGAAATCACAACTAGCCATTTACACATAAATGGAAAAGCATATAGATGGTGGAGATACCTAAGTCATACTAAAAAGTATGAAGTAAAAGAAATCAGATGGAGTAATTTTTGCACAATATTTCAGGAAAAATACATGTTTGAAAGATTATTTGACAAAAAAGTGAAAGAAATTCACAAGTTAGAAATGCACTACATGACTATGGATGCCTTTATCAACAGATTTTTGAATCTATTAGATTAGGTACCTTACATAAAGGACGAAAATGTCAAGATACAATAGTTTTTGGGGTGTCTTTCTCCAAATTTTTGAGAGAGAAATGAGTTTGGCATGCCCAAAACTCTCGACACTACATTACACAAAGCTAGACTTTGCTATGAGCATCAAAATTTGAGGAAAGAGAATATAAATAGATGTCGAGATAGGTCTAGGACCTTCTTGGACAACTGAAAAACTGGTCACTGAACCACTGCCATACAATAAATAGAACAATAGCTTTCCTTCTAACATAAATTTCAGCAAGATACGTGCAAGGCCAAATGTGCCAAAGCCAAATACCAACATAGCAGTAGCAAACATAGGAGCCAAGGATTCTTCGTTTTAGGTTAGCTGTTGTAAATCTAAGGGCCCCATTATGCAAGAGATTGTCCAAACAAGAATAATGGAGTGCTACAAAACCTGCAAGAATACCCAATAGTATAGGTCATGGCTAGTACACCTAAGATCTATGCATCACTCAATGATCAACAAGCAGACCATCATGCCACTAAGGTTGAAATAGAAAGTAAGGTTCAAACACTTCTATTTGAATTTTGATCAATCTAGGTGCTCGTTGAAGCTATGTTTCCCCAAAAATTGTTGATACATGTAAAATGAACAAAGTGAAACAGAAAAGATGATGGCTGGTACAGCTAGCCACTAGTACAAAAAGAAAGGTTTCAGAAATAGCAACAGACTATGAGGTAGACATGAATAGATTTATAGCAAAGGCATATCTAAATATCTCACCGTTAGGATCGTATGGCGTACTTATAGGCATCTGCTTGTTCTAACCACACCATGTCATGCTTGATTTTCTAAAGAAGTCAATCTTGTGCATGGACAATGAGGGAATCAAACAAATATTCAAGGCATAGCCAAGAAGTTTTATCGTAGATAGATATGCGCATTACAAGAAAAGAAATGTATTAGGAAGGGCTTCAATATTTTTGTAGTTAACATCCAGGATGGAGAATCTCAGAGAGAACAACAAATTGAGGACTTTCCTATTCTCATGGAATTTTAGGATTGATTTCTCGAGGAATTATCAGGATTACCACCAAAACATGATTTACATTTTTTGGCATCGAACTAACAACGGGATCACTATTGGCTTAAAAACCACATACCATATGAGCACACCTGAATTGGTGGAGGTCAACTTATAGTTATAAGAGTGGATTGAGAAGGGTTATATACAACCTAGTGTGTCTCCTTGGGTAGCACCTATAATTTTTATGAACAATAAGGATGGTATAGTGAGAATGTGTATCTATTACCGACAACTAAACAAGATGTCCGTCAAGAACCATTACCCACTACCTAGGATCAACTTGTTCGATCAAGTTGGAGGAGTAAATATCTTTTCGAATATTGACTTGCGATACGCATACCATCAAGTACAAATCTCTGATGATGGTATACACAAATCCTCATTTTGGACTCCATACAACCATTATGAGTTTGTAGTAATTCCTTTTGGGATAACCAATGCACCAAAAAAATTTATGTGCATGATGAACAATATATTTAGTAAATACGTGGATAAGTTTGTATTGGTATTTATAGACGACATACTAGTTTAATTGAAGAGTAAATAACAACATGAGGAACATCTCTAAATAGTACTATGGGTATTACATGAACACAATATTTACACTAATTTTATCAAATGTGATTTTTACAAACCATAGATATACCTAGGTCAGATCATTTCTGAGAAAGGGATAGTCGTCGACCCAAAAAATATTCAAGCCATCAAAGAATGGCATACCCCTAATTGTGGCACATATAGTAGGTCACTTTTGGGATTAATAGGTTATATTTAAAGTTAATTAAGATGCTTTCGAGGATTTCTTATCCCATGACCGCCTTACAAAAGAAGGAAAAAAATATTTGTGGACAACCAAGTGCGATGAAAGCTTCTAGAAGCTTAAACAACTTTTGACTACTATACTTATACTACGAATTGTGGATCTCAACAGGGATTTCATTTTTTGCACAAATGTGAGCAACGAAGGAATTGGTGGATTCCTTCTGGAAAATGATTGCGCAATATGCTATGAGTCGCAACAATTAAAGGAACACGAAAAAAATTACCCCACACACCATCTTGAGCTAGAGGCCATTCTCCATGCCTTGAAGATGTGGAGGAAGTACCTCATGTGGACGAAATTTCTCCCGAAGAAAGACAACATGAGTTTGAACTACTTGTTCGAATAGATAGATCTAAATTCTAGGCAGGCTAGATGGCTAGCGTTCCTTATCGAGTACCACTTCGAATTAAAAAATATAAAGGAAAAGGAGATTAAAATCGTTGATGCCTTAATTCAACGAGCTCAGATGTTTTATGAGGTACATTTGACCCAAACCAATTCAGATTTGCACGATAGGATCAAAACGATAAGTGGAGTTGACCATTTCTATGTTGAATTCCTCAAAAAGATTCAGGAGGACAAGTTGTTTCAACAACAAAAAGAATATAAGGTAGACAAGAACATACTATTGTGGTCCAAAGAGAGACTGTATGTTTTATAGGGAGGGGACATGAGGTCCAACATCCTAATAGAGTTTCATCGAAATATGAACTCGGGGCATCTAAGATATCAAAATATGATATCAGTAGTAAATAAACACTTTTATGGCCTAAGTTAAAGGCTAACATAGCATTATTCATCGCAAAATTCTGAAAGTGTTAGCTCATCAAATATGAGTATGAGCATCCTTTAGGGTTATTACAACCATTACCCATTCTGGAATGGAAATGGGAGGTTATCAGTATGGATTTCATTACAGGTTTACCGAAGAGAAAGAAGGAGAACGATTCCATCTTTGTAGTGGTTGATAAGTTTTCTAAAGCAGCACACATTATCCTAGTTAAGTCGCCTTACAAGGCAGTTCACATTGTTGGAATATTCTTAAAGCATATATTTTGGTTGCATGGGATACCCAAGGAAATCATCTTGGATAGATATATGAAGTTTACTAGTAAATTCTAGAGATATTTATTCTCCGAATTAGAGACACAGTTGAAATTTAGTACTGCCCACCACTCGCAGACAAACAGGTAGATAGAGCAGGTGATGAGATTGTGGAGGACGTGCTTAGAATTTACATGATGAACAATACCACAAAGTGGGAGGATTATGTGCACCTCACAGAGTTTGCATATAATAATAGATAACAAACCTCCACAAAAAATGAGTCCCTTTGAGGTACTCTATGGCCAAAAGTATAGGACGTCGGTGACTTGGGATAGCTGAGTGGATAGGATCATGTTATGGCTAAACTTACTAAAGGACCTAGAACATTTAGTCACCAAAGTAAAAAATAATCTCAAGGAAGCACAAGACCTCTAGAAATGTTATGGGAATAAGAATATAAAATATAAAGATTACCATATCGACGAACATGTTTATTTAAAAGTAAAACTGAAAAGAAATTATTGAGCTTTCCAAGGTTGTTGTAAAGGAAAGTGTCCTATGGCTAGGGTTTAAGAGGCCATCAACGTACTGGGTTTGAAAGAGAGATGCACAATGTTCAGCAAGTATATAACAGCAAGTTTCAGAGTTGAGAAAGATCCACACCTGATAAACTGAAGGCTGATCCAAGCTTTCTCTTCAATCTTCTTCTTGCTCCTCTCGCTCCAAGAGACCTGCAAAACAAGTTATACCTTCCTCAAACCATTATGACCATACATAAGACAATGATAATCAAATAAACATAAACAAATGATCTGAATAACATCATCATATGATCAGAAACAGAAATTCAATCACACATTGAACAATGATTTGGGAAGAAGAAGGACATCACATCTTTATTTATCTTGAAAACAAGTACAAGTATACCTTCTCTTCAAGTTGGCACCTCACGAAACCTTGATCTAGTTCTTCTGTTTCTCTTCTCCAAATAACTCAGCCTCCAAGCTCTGCAACACAAGGGAAAGACCTCCAGGGCAAAGGTATGGGCAAAGAGAGTCCCGATTCCTCCAGCATAACAATGCAGAAATTCCAAGTCCCCTCTCATGGACCTCCCTACCTCTATTTATATGGGGGAAATAAGGTAGTTTTGAAGGTTGGAGAAGTTACATCAGTTAATGAAATTAAGTTAAATGAATAAACTAATCTCCAATTAACTCATGTTTTAATGTTTTAAATGCTAAGAGGCACATTCGTGGGTTTTCCTTAAGGAAAATCACAAATGGACAAAAAACACATTTTTAGGGTATTTTTGGGCATTTTCAGACTTTGATGTCTTCTAGAAAGTTTTAGCTAACTGAAATATCCTTCCAACGGCGCATAAATGAGGTCAAACGGAGTTACAGAACTCGAGATATGGGTCCTCCAATATAGGTGTTTTTTCAGTGACTTTCAATGACTTTCATGAAACAATGGGAAAGTGGTCACAGGCAGAGATAAAGGCAGAAATGTATTCCATAATAAGCCAAGCTATAGTATTCTAGGCAAAACTCAATCCATAAGTGTCCTTTTCCGCACCGACATAAGGAAAGTCGGCACTCGGACGGAGAGGTGCCATTCTGGTGTATAACAGATGCCCCCTAATGTGTGAGGTTAGAGGGGAAGACAATAGCCGAAATACATTATAAAGGAAAGAGCTGAGTATGGAGAGAGCAGAGAATCCAAGATCAAAAGGCTCGAGTGAAGATACCTGAAAGCGAGATAAATGTCAAAAAAACTGATCTCTGGTACATACAAGTCCATATACATAACATCGCCATAAAGATACAGGTAGATCCAACATATGTATAACTGATGAAACTATCATGGTCGCTCAATATGCAAAAAGGAGCCATATCAAATCTAAAGGAGCCATGGCCACAAATGAACAAGGTGGATCCATGCTCAACAATCGATCATAGCCACAAAAAATACAAGGTGGATCTATGTCTCAGCAAAATGTCATATAAAGTATAACAAGGTCTTGCGCAGCTTGGGCAATAGCAAAAATGAGGATGCTACTGTTAGCCCCAAGGTCTTCAATCCAAACCGACCAAAAAAGGTACGAATCCTAACCATGCGAATAAAAGAGCTGAAGTCGAACATGGAGGAAGCCGTTTGATTACCGGTCAATAATGAAAACCGTTAACAAACGCGAGGGAAACCACCATTAATGAAAATGGTTCCCAAGGTACCTAGTACATTCTAACAAGTGTGATTACAAGGACCTGAAGTCGAACACTTGAAGAATCCATTGAGTAGGAGACATTAAGGTATTCCCAACTACCCAATAGCGAGGGAAATTGCCATTGAGGACAACAATTCCCAAGGTACTGTCATAAAACTCTAAATCTCGTCCCCAGAGCAAGATGTGTTGCAGTCGATAGGAAGAGATCCGTTGGAAGGAAGGCATTAAGGCATCCTTCATCATCCAACACAAGGTAGCTCAAAGACTAATTGGATCTGGAATTGGTACTGAATTTCACAAAAAGGACCGCTGAAGACATGATGTAATGAACTGATACCAGGGAATGGCCGACACAAAAGGTCAAGGCAACTGCAGAATGGCCGACAAAGGTTTAATCCTTGAACAGTGAGCACGACACAAAAGTGAATTAGGCAGCTTTTGACACAAAATAGGACCAACGAAACAAATTTGCAATGTAGGAGACATTGACAGATTCCCCATAGAATTGGAAAAGAGACCAACTGGAGGAGTAAGAATACTCTGAATCAGGATAAGGTCAAAAGACTAGGACCCAACTGTTGATAAACTCAAAACTGGTGCTTTGTTCAAGGAAACAAGACTTGCTGCCATGATGTAAAAAAGACATGGAAATAAACCTTCCCCTTCCCCTCTTTCTTGTAAAGGTTTAACGAGTCCAAGAAAGCAAACTCGGGACCATATTCATTTTTTTACAAGCTCGAAGAAAAGAAAGAAGAATGCTTGATAAGGCACTAATTCGTGGATTTTACGAGCCCGAACTAGTTCATGCTCGACGGTGTTTTCAT